>PVKY010003023.1:0-23126 GCA_004027775.1 Bradypus variegatus | reverse complement strand
GAAATTGTTGGGGAAAACTTCCTCAACTTTCTACACAATATAAATACACAAAGCATAAATGCCCAGCGAACTCCAAATAAAATAAATCCAAATAAACCCACTCTAAGACATATTCTGATCACACTGTCAAATACTGAAGAGAAGGAACAAGTTCTGAAAGCAGCAAGAGAAAAGCAATTCACCACATACAAAGGAAACAACATAAGACTAAGTAGTGACTTCTCAGCAGCCACCATGAAGGTGAGAAGGCAGTGGCAGGACGTATTTAAAATTCTGAGAGAGAAAAATTTCCGACCAAGAATACTTTATCCAGCAAAACTCTCCTTCAAATTTGAGGGAGAGCTTAAATTTTTCACAGAGAAACAAATGTTGAAAGAGTTTGCTAATCAAAACCTGCCCTACGTCAGATACTACAGGAAACACTAATGACAGAGAAAACAAGAAATGAGAGAGAGATATAGAGAATTTTAACAGACATATATAGAATATTACATCCCAGGTCATCGGGACACATGGTCTTCACTAGTGATCATGGATCTTTCTCCAGAATGGACTGTATGTGGGGACATGAAAACAAGCCTCAACAAAATAAAAAATAAAAAAATGAATTTGTTCAAAGCACATTCCCTGACCACAGTGGAATACAAATAGAAGTCAATTACCCTCAGAGACTTGGAGAATTCACAAACACCTGAAGGATAAAAATGAGGGAGAGATGAAAATATTCCCAGATAATCAAAAGATGAGGGACTTCATCACCAGCAGAGCAGCCCTATAAGAAATGCTAAAGGGAGTTGAGCAGGCTGAAAGGAAGGGACATTAAACAATTGACTGAAACAACATGAAGAAATAAAGATTTCCAGTGAAGATCACATGGTAAATATAAATACCAATACTACTGTATTTTTGACTTATAACTCCACTACTTACTTCCTACAGGATCTAAAATACATAAACTGAAATGATAAATTGAAAAAAAAATTAATTAATGCAATCCATCACAACAGGCTATAGAAGAAAAATTATATGATCACATCCACAGATGCAGAAAAATAATTTGACGAAATCCAGCACCCATCAATGGTAAAAATTCTCAGCACACTAGGAATAGAGGGTAACTTCCTCAACTAGACCAAAAACATCTACATTAAACACCACAGTTAATATTATACTTAATGGTGAGAAATTAGATGCTTTCCCCATAAGATCAAGAATAAGGCTCACTCCTATGCAACACTGTACTAGAAATCCTAGCTAATAAAATAAGACAAGCACATGAAATAAAAGGTATATCAATTGGGAAGGAAGAAATAAAACTGCTTGTTCACAGATGACATGACTGTCTATGTAGAAAAGCACAAAGAATTGACCAAAAAAAAACCTCCTGGAACTAATAAGTGATTATAGCAAGGTTGCAGGATATGACATTAATACGTAAAAGTCAATTGCCTTCGTTTCTGTGAATGGACAAACTGCAAAGTATAGCCGGCAGACTCTGAGCGTGGTATCATCAAATGGGATGTATGAGCCAGTGCAGTTGTCCAAGCGAGATGGCCAGAGGTTATAGATGGATCCCTGGGTCACCACTCCAGGTAAACCTAGATTGTCAGTAGGTCTGACCACAGTTAAATCTATCTTTGAAAGTAACTAATCAGCAACCTGTGCTGGTTTGAATGTATTATGTCCCCCAAACGCCATTATCTTTGATGCAATCTTGTGTGGGTGGACCTATCAGTGTTGATTAGATTGTAATTCTTTGAGTGTTTCCATGGACTATGCCCCACCCAATTGTGGGTGGTAACTCTGATGAGATAATTTCCATGGAAGTGTGGCCCCATCCATTTAGGGTGAGCCTTGATCAGTGGACCCATATAAATGGGCTGACAAACAGAAGGAACTCAGTGTACCTGTGAGTGACATTTTGAAGAGGAGCTACAGCCAAGAGGGACACTTTGAAGAATGCACAGGAACTGAGAGAGGAGCTGCAGATGATGGGACAGTTTGAAGACAGCCGTTGAAAGCAGACTTTTGCTCCGGAGAAGCTGTGAGAGGAAAAACGTCCCACGAGCAACTAAGAGTGACATTTTTGAGGAACTGCAGCCTAGAGAGGAACGTCCTGGGAGAAAGCCATTTTGAAACCAGAACTCCAGAGCAGATGCCAGCCATGTGCCTTCCCAGCTAACAGAGGTTTTCCAGATGCCATTGGCCATCCTCCAGTGAAGGCACTGGATTGCTGACATGTTACCTTGAACACTTTATGGCCTTAAGACTGTAACTGTGTAACCAAATAAACCCCCTTTTATAAAAGCCAATCCATTTCTGGTGTTTTGCATTCTGGCAGCATTAGCAAACTAGAACACAGCCTAAATGCAGAACATGTTCACTGATTAAAAATATGAAAAATACAAAAATGAATAAAGAAGAAAATTTAAATGCCCATAATCCTATAAACCAAATGTATACTACTACTAAAAAAAAAAGTCAATTGCTTTTCTATAAACCAGCAATGAACAATTGAAATTTAAAACTAAATACACACACCATTTACATTAGCACCCCCAAAATGAAATAATTTGGAATAAATTTAACAAAATATGTAAAAGATGTATATGAGAAAACTTTGATGAATGCAATCATAGTTATCTAAATAAATGGAAAGATCTTCCATTTACATGGAAAAGGAGACTCAATATCGCTAAGATGTCAATTCTTCCTAACTAGATCTATAGATTCAAAGCAATCCCAATCAAAATCCCAGCAAGTTATTTTGTGGATATTGACAAACTGATTCTAATGTTTATTCAGAAAGGCAAAAGACCCAAAATAGGCAATACAATATTGAAGAAGGACAAAGTTGAAGAACTGACACTACCAAACTTCAAGTCTTACTATAAATCTACAGTAATAAAGACAAAGTGGTATTGGTGAAAGTACATACAAACAGATCAATGGTACAGAATAGAGAGATACAGTCAACTGATCTTTGACAAAAGAGTAAAGGCAATTCAATGGAGAAAGGATAGAGTTTTTACCAAATGATGCACATGGACATGCATATGCACAACAAATCTGGACAGAGACCTTACAACTTTCACAAAATTTAACTCAAAATGGATCCTAGACCTAAATGTAAAATGTGAAACTATAAACCTTCTAGAAAGTAACATAGAAAAAGTATAGGTGACCTTGGGTTTGGTGGTAAGTTTTTACATACAACATCAAAATCTTGATCCATGAAAGAAAAAATTAGTAAGAAAAAAGCTAGTAAGACTTTATTAAAATTAAAACTTCTGCTCTGTGAAAGACACTAAGAGAATGAAAAGACAAGCCACAGACTAGGAGAAAATATTTGCAAAGCACATCTGTTAAAAGTTTTGTATTCAAAATTTACAAAGAACTCTTAAAAGTCAACAATAAAATATAAATAACCCAATTTAAAGATGGGAAAAAAATTTAAAGAGACACCACACCAAAGAAGATATACAGATAGCAAATAAGCATATGAATAGTTGCTCAACATTATATGTCATTAGGGTACTGCAAATTAAAATAATGAAATTGTAACAAATGTACATACTAATGCAAGGTGTTAATAATAGAGTGGTATGGGAACTCTGTATTTTATTCATGATTTTTCTGTAAACCTACAACTTCTATAATAAGAAAAAAACAATAATGAAACCACTTCACATCTGTTAGAAAGGCTAAGACATTTTTAAAAACTGACATTTAGAAGAAAACATAGAGCAATATCTTCAGTACCTTGTACTAGGCAATGGATTCCTAGATTTTATCCCCCAAGCATGAGCCACAAAAGAAAATATGGATAAACTGACCTCAGCAAAATTAAAAACTTTTGTGCTCAAAGGACGTTATCAAGAAAGTGAAAAGACAATATACAGAATGGGAGAAAATACTTATAAATCATGTAGTATTAAAGGTTTAATATCCAGAATATATAAAGAACTCCTAAAGCTCAACAAATAAAAGACAACCCAACTTAAAAATGAGCAAAGGACTTGACTAGGCATTTCTCCAAAGAAGATATACAAATGGCCAAAAAGCATATGAAAAGATGCTCAACATCATTAGCCATTAGAGAAATGCAAATCAAAACCACAATGAAATAACATTTCACATACAATAAAATTGTCACTATTTTAAAAAACGGAAAATAACCAGAGTTGGAGATGATATAGAGAAATAGGAATCCTTATACATTGTTGGCGGGAAGGTAAAATGGTGCAGCTGCTGTAGAAAAACAGTTTGGTGTTTCCTCAGAAAGTTAAACATACAATTACCATATGACTCATCAATCCCACTTCTAGGTATATACCCAAAAGAATCAAAAGCAGGGACAACAACAAATATTAATAGACTGATTTTCATATTGGCATTATTCACAGTTGCCAAAATGTAGAAGCAACCCAAATGTCCATCAACAGATGAATGGGAACAAAATGTGGTATATACATACAATAGAACATTATTGGGCCATACAAAGGAAGGAAGTTCTGATACATGTACCAAGGATGAACCTTGAAGACATCATGTTGAAGAAAGTAAGCAAGACACAAAAGGACAAATATTGTATGATCTCACTGATATGAAGTAATTAGACTAAACAAAGTCAAAGAGTCAGAAATTAGTATATATGTTACCAGGGGCCTGGGTCGGGGTGGGGAGTGGGAAGTTAATGTTTAATTGGTACAGGGTTTCTGTTTGGGGTGATGGAAAAGCTTTGGTAATGGACGGTGGTGATGGTAACACAACATTGTGAATGTAATTAACTTCACTTAGTTATATATTAGCATGTGATTAAAAGGGGGAATTTTAGCTTATGCCTATGTTACTAGAATACAATTTTCAAAAAACCATATAACTATACAACACCAATGGTGAACTTTAATGTAAACTATGGACTATGGTTAATAGTATAATTGTAATGTTATTGTTTCATCATTTGTTACAAAGGTAACACACTAATGTAAAGTATTAATAATAGGGAAAACTGTGTGTGTGTGTGTGTGTGTGTGTGTAGGGGGTGGAGGTATATGAGAACTTTGTATTTTCTGCATGGTTTTTCCATAAAAATACAAGTTCTCTAATAAAAAAATATATTTTTTTAAGCATTCTTGTCCTTTCTCCAAATGAAGTTGTGTTCTACTCTCTCTCTCCCTGTACAGGTTTGAAACTCACGTACTCCAGAAAATGCCATGTTCTTTTAATCCATCCTTGTGAATACAGGCCTTTTGTGGGTAGGACCTTTTGATTAGGTTGTTTCCATGGAGATGTGACCCACCTAATTCAAGGACTGGAGTCCTTTTAAGAGAGCTCACACAGAGAGAGCTTAGAAAGAAAATGACATGGGAGAAGCAAGAAGGACCCACAGAACCTGAAAGAGCCATTTTGAGACCAGAACCCAGGAGAAGAAGGGCCAGCAGATGTCACCATATGCTCTTCTCATGTGACAGAGGAACCCTGGATGCCAGCAGCCTTTCCTCAGAGAAGGTATCTTCCTCCTGATGCCTTAATTTTGACATTTTCATGGCCTTAGAACCGTAAATTTGTAACCTAATAAATCCCCATTGAAAAAGACAGCCCTTTTATATATATTGCATTCCATCAGCTTTAGCAAACCAAAATACTCCCCTACCGTGGTAGCTGTGAATAAAGTCACCCTTGCCTGTTTGACATTATCCAGTGCAACACTTTTTCTTCGACAGTTTTGCTGTCTGGATTTGAGTGGGAAAGATTCATCTGGTAGACCCACTGACCTCTCAACCAAGACCCCAGGTTTGCACCTCTGAAGACTTTGTCTTCAGCCTTGACCAACTATATCAGGATCCACTGGTGATTGTGACTCTAGACATCCATCCATTGATGTATGGTAAGGACTCAACTTTGATTCTTTTTACAGTACTCTTTTTGTATACTGAGATCTCATTGTGTGGGGATTCACTCTCTGATTCTTGTAGTCTGAACAAGAAGCTTACTGGACAGAAGTCTTTTTGGCCCTTTTAACTGGGGATTTCATCCCCAACCCCTTTACTTGAGCAGGACTCATCCCGACTCTTTTCGTGAGTCCTTGGTCTTTTTTGCTTGTCTCTGTAGAGATGTCACTTAAATTTTAATATTTCTCTTTTGGTGGGATCTCTTTAATTTTGTTTTGGCACCTCTCTTCACTATGAGAAATTCTCTGTGTTTTGATTCTTCCTCTCTAAGAACTCTGACTGATAGTATACAACCATGGTGCTGTCTGTTTTCTGGCTGGATAGCATAATTTCACCAAGCACTCCCTAGAATTTCAGTGGCTTCTATGGGAAACTTGATACTTCCCCAGCTGACTTGTCTAAGACCTCTCCCTTCTTATCACCACCCCCCTCCTCCTTCCCTCTTTTTACTGTTTTCAACCTTCGAAGGAAGCTTTTTACTGTTTTCAACCTTCGAAGGAAGCTCCTCTGAATTCTTCCCTTCCCATTCCAGCCCCTCAATTCCCTACAGTCAGTGGAGCGTTAGGGGCTTTTGGGGCTCTCCAGGTGTCTAGGGACCACAAAAGCAAACATCTGGGGCTAAGAAATTTTAATTAAAAAGAGACTGAATATTTTATCCACTCAGATAGACCTTGCCAACATCCATAAGGCTGCTTGGTCTCTCCTCTGTCTCTGGTCCAAAATTTAGTCCACAGCTGCCATAAGATTGTGTAAGGACAAAGGAAATCTTAAAATTCTCCTCCATACATATTGGTGGGAAAGCTTAGCCTTCCTATTGAATAGGTAACCTTAACTTGTTCCATCTGTCAGGAACATAATCATGATTAAAAATATAAGTATGGGGCAAAGATGAAAGCCAGCTCTTTTACATTAACTAGGGAGTTTTATATTTCTGTTACATGGCTGAAATTTTTGTAATTGAAGCTATATTCTATTTGTGTCTATATGTTTATGTATGTATATATTTTATATATGTATATTTTCCTATATCTGGAAGGTATTACCAAATTAACTTAAAAATTCCTTAAAAGGGCTCTATTCTAATTGGCTTAAACATAAATAAGACACAAATGAAATATCCCTAAAGCTGTAAAAAATTAAAGAAACTAAATTTGTAATAATTCCAATTTTTTTTTAAAGTATTCTAATTTAAAAATCCCCAAATGTTTTAAGAATTTAAGTTTATGTTATTTAAACAAATCTTTGGCAAACCAGACTAGTTTAATTTTGATCCTTTAATAAAAACAGCTATGTCTTCTGAGTTATCAGTGTTAAATACAATACAAGCATACATTTTATTCTTCTTGGATATGCTCTCCCAAAGTTATATAGGTCTACTGATCAAGTAAGTTAGCATTACATCTACTGTATGTTTAAGATGATGAAAATATAAGTATGGGTTTAACAAAATTGAGTCATTATTTTGGCAAACAATTTCAACAATAATTGTGTTTTGTGAGATGTCAGCCTGAAGACAGTTTCAAAGATCTTTTGGCAACTTATGTCTTAAATAGTCAAAACCATCTTGAAAAAGAATAATGAAATTGGAGAACTCACATTTCCCGATTTTAAAACTTATTACAGAGTCTGAGTGGAGCTAGCGAGTCAAACGGTTGTGTGATTGCATCTGGGAGATCAGTTGTGTTTGCAGCAAGGCTGACCAACTGACTGAAGAGCAGATTGCAGAATTCAAAGTAGCCTTTTCACTATTTGACAAGGATGGTGATGGAACTATAACAACAAAGTAATTGGGAACTGTAATGAGGTCTCTTGGGCAGAATCCCACAGAAGCAGAGTTACAGAACATGATTAATGAAGTAGATGCTGATGGTAATGGTACAATTGACTTTCTGGAATTTCTGACAATGATGGCAAGGAAAATGAAAGATACAGACAGTGAAGAAAAAATTAGAGAAGCACTCTGTGTGTTTGATAAAGATAGCAACAGCTACATTAGTGCAGCAGAGCTTCATCATGTTATGACAAACCTTGGAGAGAAGTTAACAGATGAAGAGATTGATGAAATGATCAGGGAAGCAGATATTGATGGTGATGGTCAAGTAAACTATGAAGAGTTTGTACAAATGATGACAGCAAAGTGAAGACATTGTACAGAATGTATTAAATTTCTTGTACAAAGCTGTTTATTTGCCTTTTCTTTATTTGTAACTTATCTGTAAAAGGTTTCCCCCTACTGTCAAAAGAATACGCATGTATAGTAATTAGGATTTCATTCCTCCATGCATTCTTCCCTCATCTTACTGTCATTGTCTTGAAAGCTTATTTTAGAAAATTGATCAAGTAATATGTTCCATATGGCTTACTCTGGATATATCTAAGCCCTTGTGCACATCTAAACTTAGATGGAGTTGGTCAAATGAGGGAACATCTGGGTTATGCCTTTTTTTAAAGTAGTTTTCTTTAGGAACTGTCAGCATGTTGTTGAAGTGTGGAGTTGTAACTCTGCATGTACTACGGACAGTCAACAATTTGTACTTAAAGTTGCACTGCTGCAAAACAGGTGTATTATCCAGGTACTTGCACACTATTTTTTCGTACTGCTGGTCCTGTACCAAAAACATTTCCTTTTATTGTTACTTGCTTTTTAAATTTTGTTTAGCCACTTAAAGAAAATCTGTTTATGGCACAATTTGCCTCGAATCCATTCCAAGTTGTATATTTGTTTTCCAATAAAAAAATTACAATTAAAAAAGTTATTACAAAGCTATGTTAATTAAAACAGCATGGTATTGGCACAAGGGCAGAAATATAAACCAATGGAATGGAATTTAGAGTTCATAAAATAAACCCTCATGCCCATGGCCAATGGCTTTTGACAAGTCCACATCTTGACCTTAGTAAAGTCAAGATGCTTCACCGATAGGCCTGTGGGGATTGTTCTTTATTTTAACTCTCTCCCTATTTTTCTGCTTAGTTCTAGCATCCAGGGTGATGCGGGGTAGAAAGGCACCAGGTCTCAAAACTAAAGACAGTCTCAGGTTCATCCACGTTCCGACGCTGCACATAGCAGGAGTTCAATAAATATATGTTGAATAAAAAAATGAATCATTTCAAAAAGGAGAGCTCAGAGTCGGGTCTCTTTACAGGCCACGGTGAGTGACCAGACCCACCTAGCGACAAACACCCGTTTTTCTCCCTCCCCGCGGTCCTCCTTCCGCTCGCAGCGCCACCACATTACCAGAAGAACGAGGAGCAGCCACCCGAAGCTGAACGACGCGTGAGCCATCGGCCCTGGCCGAAGTCCGCAGCGCCGTCCAGGGGAGTGGCGGCCTCGCCTGAGCCACCATCCGCCAAGGAAGTCTACAAGTTTCTCTTTCGCGGGATGGAGCCGGCAGATCCGACGAATGGACGAATGAAGGACCCAACTAACGGCTGATTTGCTCGTCCCGGCTCCTTGGACCCTCCCAGGAACTCTGCAGAGTCTTTTATTTACCCTTGTTTACGCCTTGGCGCGAGTGACGTGCCGGGCGCACTTCTGGCGAGGCGCACGCCGGGGGCTGGTGCGGCGGGAGGCGGCTGCGCGGTGAGCCGGGACTCGCGGCCTCTGCCCCGCGAAGAGGGGCAGTCGTGGGCCCTGGGCTTACCAGGAGTAGCACAGCCTCTGGGTTACCTTTATAAACTGAGGCGGGGATCCGATTTGACAGGGGAGGTGCTGTAATGAGGATCGACTAAGGATGGCGACCAAGATTAAAGAATACCACAGTGCGACACTCTGTTCAGGGGTGACAGCTCTTACCATCCGTATGATAAAATTATTACATTGCTTGGACCGAAAGCTAAGTAAATTCCAGGACGCTTCAGTTGAACATCTCCTTATAGGGGACCTTTAATTTCCCTTCCCCTTACTGCCCAGGAAGTGGTTTGTAATGTTGTCAAGCAAATCCTAAAATACTCCTTCAGTGATCATTGTGGTTTAACACCTATGGAACAGTTGTTTACATCAATTTTAACTGCAAAGTCAGGTGGCATTGCTATTATTTATAGATTATTATAAATGCACACACCCTTTCCCCCAGCATCTTGCATTCATCTCAGTCATGTCATTGATCCTACTTAATATTTTTTTATCACATCATTGAAAAGGATGTAATGTACAGAAAAGCACAGACAGACCAGGACTCAAATACCAGCTGTGACATCTGCCAATTGTAACAGAGTGGGCAAGTTACCTCACATCCCTAGCCTCAGTTTCCACTTCTCTAAAATTGAGATAGAAAAACCTTCCTTACAGTGTTTTTTAAGGATTACAGAATCAATGCCCCAGCTGAATGTGGAATAAATCTTCAGTAAAGAGTAGCCTTATTAGTATAGTGAATTTAGAATTAGCGGTACTGCCACTAACTAAGCAAGTATTTACACACTCATTTATCTGCAGGAGAACAGATAGCATGCACCGTGGAAGAGCAGAGGACTGAGGGGATGGCTGCCCACAGTCACCCCAACTGGCTGAGGGGCCTTCAGAAGGTCACCGTTTTCTGGACAACGGTTGTAACAGGTAGAGATCTGCCAGATTAGGTCCAGCTAAAGAGTTCTAAAATTTTAAATTACACCCCCTCTTAACTACTACCTCCTCTGGGAGGCTTGCATGAGAATAAGTACTCTTCCATCATTACTGACATCATTAAATGCCACCCCCAAAGGCAGTATATGATGAAGTCCTATACTTGCCCAGAATAGTGATTCTCAAAGTTGTGGCACATACATATCACCTGTAGAAAATTGGAGAAATTACCAAAAAAGGAAAAAGGGTAAAATTGGCAATTTTCACCACTTATATTTTGTTGGCATTTAAGGATAAAAACTTCCTTGCAAGGGTCTCAGACTTTACATGCCCTTTACTGCTGCATAGCACTGACAGTGATACTCAAAATGCTGGTTAACACTGAGGTCATTTAAATAAGCCACATAATTATACTTTGCTTTTGGAATGTCATGTACAATTTTGGAACCATATTTACACAGATGAAAACATCCAACAAGTAATCAAAATAGCAAAGAAGGGACATATGGACATACATACAAGGACAGTATGGCAGGGACTGCTACTTGTCAACCAAAATCTATTTTCCCCTTCTTCCTTAATAAAGCCCCCATTTTTTTTCCTGGGCACAGGGTTCTCCAAAATAAAAGACTACATTTCCTAGCTTCTCTTGCAACTAGATGTGTCCATACGACCAAATTCTGACAAAAGGAACATAAATAGAAATGTTTTGTGTGACTTCTGGAAAATGCCATTAAAGGGAGGGAATGTGCCCTTCTTTTTACCTCTGCCTTCTTCTCACTGGTTGGAATGTAGACATGGTAGCTAGAGCTTGAACGGAATCTTGAACCATAATGTAGAAACCACACATTGGTATGATGATGTAGCTGACAATAGAGGGATGCTGGATCACTGATGGTTTTGTGAAGCTTCACACCAACCATAGCATGAGGCCTCTGAACTTGTGGAACATAAGAAAGTCATTTAAGCCACTTTATGGTCTTCTCATTTTCAGCAGAACCTAAATCTAATCACTACAAATGATTAAAGGAACTGAGCCAATTTTGCTTGTAGTGGACTGGTGCTTTAAGACATGGTGCTAGTCTTTAAATCTTTGAAGAGCTAACACCTAATATGTTAGAAGACATGCAATGTGATGTTTTGGAAGGTAGAAGTAAGGTTCCCTTGTGGAAATTATAGAGAGATGGGTTTTGACTAAGCATAAGAAAAGCTTTTCTAACAAAAGAATGGGCCTTCTCAACTAATCCCACAGCAACCATTTATTGAACAATTACCCTGTGCCAGTCACAGTGTAGGTGGAAAAGGTAATTTAGTGAATAGGCCCCAGACCTTAGCGTTCAAAATGCTCACAGTCCAGCCCAGTGCTGCTCAAATCAGCTGTGATGAAGGACCCCTTAAATTTTTTTTTCCAATCCATTGAGGACCAATTTTTATAAAATACAATAAAAATGAACTCTTGGAAAAGTGAAATAAAAGACATACAAATATAAGCCCCCAATCTTTTTTATTAGATGCAAAGCATAAAACTACTGTTAAATTGCTATAAAAGTTCACAAATATATAGGTAATCACCATTTCTGAGTTGACTTCCTCACTGATGGGTAACAATGATTTTTAGACCAGGACCAGTGCACTGGTTTAGACAAACCCAAATTGAGGGTCTTTCTATAAAATGATTGGCCTGTACTCTTCGGTACATGTCATTCATGTAGTCAGTGTTATGAATGACAAAGAGAAAGGCTGAGTTGCTATTTCAGATTAAAGGAAATTAAAGAGACATGGCATCTAAATGCAAAGCATGATCTTGGATTAAAATCTCAGGTCAGGCTCCCCGCTGTGTGGGACCTGATTCCCAGGGGTGTAAATCTCCCAGGCAACGTGGGATATGACTCCCGAAGATGAATCTGAACCCAGCATTGCGGGATTGAGAACATCTTCTTGACCAAAAGGGGGAAGCGAAATGAAACAAAGAAAGTTTCAGTGGCTGAGAGATTCCAAATGGTTTTAGGCTTTAATATATTGGAATAGCTAGAAGTAAATACCTGAAACTACCAAACTCCAACCCAGTAAGTAGGCTTGACTCTTGAAGATGACCGTATAACAATGTAAATTACAAGGGGTGACAGTGTGATTGTGAAAGCCTTGTGGATTGCACTCCCTTTAACCAGTGTATGGATGGATGAGTAGGTAAATGGGGACAAAAACTAAATGAAATTAGGGTGGCAGGCTGGTGGTGATTTGGGTGTTTTTTATTTTATTTTTTATTCTTAGTTTTACCTTTTCTGGTATAAGGAAAATGTTCAAAAAATAGATTGGGTGATGAATGCACAACTATATGATGGTACTGTGAACAACTGATTGTATACCATGGATGATTGTATGATATATAAATATATCTTAAAACTGAATCTAAAAAGAGAAATTTAAAAAGTCATGGGGACATTATAAAAGTGATTTTATATATCACTTGTGATAATAATGCAAGAGAATAATCTAAATGAATTTGAACAATCCAAAATGGAGGATAATAAAAATTATTATTTTTTTGGTGCACTCTTTATAACATTTACATTTGGAATCATGTTTCTCTCATTCTTGGTACTGACACTATTTAAACCAAAATAAAATCACCATGAAAGGGACATTTTCTCATTCATTCCAGAAATACTAGTTGAATGCTTACTCTATGTAAGGACCATAAGAGGAGCTGTGGAGGAAACAAAAAGTTGTGGGATAATGCTCCTTATCCAATCCCTTCTCCTCCCCTTTCCACATCGAGAAAGGATTATTTCAACTCTCATGTTAATAGTACAATTATAAAAATGTTCTTTCATGAATTCTAACAAATGTACCATGCTAAGGCAAGCTGTTAATAAAAGGGCATTATATGGAAACTCTATATTTTATGCATGATTTTTCTGTAAACCTACAACTTCTCTAATAAAAAACCACACACACACACACACACACAAAAAAAAAAATCTTGGGTCAGGAAAAAAAGTTACTGAAAAGGATGAAATTTCAATTGGTGAAATTTGACTATGGACCGTTTATTAGTTATTACTGTATTGTAACAAGGATAGATTTCCTGAATTTGATAATTTGATAATGGTTTTACAAGAGAATGGCCTTATTCTCCGGAAAAGCTCCCTCACATATTTAGGGTAAAGGATCACGAGATGTCTGCAACTTAATTCTGAAAAGTTTCCATATAATAAAAGAATCACATACATACACAATCACGCTTATATACAGAGAGAGAACAAACTCACTGTGGCAAAATGCTAACAATTGGTGAATCTAGGGAAATCTATTGTTTATAGGTTTGTTTTCCAAAATAACAATTAAAACCACACATGGGTGCCCTTCTGCCCTCCCAGCATGTGCCTCAGTCCATCCTTGCGCTCACACTCACACACTTGCACGCCTTCCCCGCCCGCGAGCCACCGCGGTCCCAGCCTGTCCCACACCCGGTTTCACTATATCCCTCGCCTCACGAAGGGAAACGAGAGACTAAGGTGGGACACCAGTCCGCCAAGAAAGCTGGTGGATTGCGAATTGTGCAGAAACACCCAAATGCTGGACACAACAAAAAAAGAGAAAGACGAGGATGACCAAGCCTGGGAAAGCTCGGGTCCACCTAATGACTGGTGTCATTGCCCCGGGTGACAGACTACCGGGGGAGCGCGGGTGGCACATCGTCGCCCCACACCTCCGGGGACAAGCACCCTTCCCGAGGACCCAGCACGTCCAGCAGCCTCACAAGTGGGACCCCAGGCCCTCACGGCAGCACCTTGGGTACTCCCACATTTGATACTTACCAACGAAAAGAACTGGCTTCTTCAAAATACGGCTCTGTTGAAGCTAACGCAAAGCAAAGCATTTCTTCCTTTGCTTTAAATTTCCATATTTAATTCTAGAAACGGGTCAAACTCCAAACCTTGCTTACCTAGAGTCCTGGTTGGATGTCATTCCAGGATCACTGTACACCTTGTTCTCCCTCACCCCTGACCCCCTTCAGTCTGATGGAGAATGCAATTATTAGAATTTGCCAAGACCTTAGTAAAAATGACTGTTTTAAGTAAAGCTTAGCTTTAGTTCTATTTTGTTAACTGCCGTGAGTCCATACTTTTAATCTTAAAAACAATGGGGTTCAAATTTGGAAGAAAAGATTTAAGGTTAGAGATAAAGCTTAATCATTCCCAGCTTTTTAAAAATAGGACAATAGTCTTATTGGAGAGGAAGACATAAGAGCATTAATTAAAATTCCAGGTGGGGAAAGCAGAACAGGAAACAGCTTTAAACAGGCCACAGCAGCACTGAATTTCCTCGCCTGGTGTGGCAAGGGTGACACCAAGCACTCACAGGAAAGGCGTATTCTCTCTCTCAGAAAGCACAGAAAAAGCACACAGCTTTGACAAGGCTCTTTTATTCTAGCAGTCATCTTGCTGAAAAGTCAAGATTGAGGCCATTTACTCAAAGGAAGTATTTCCCAAATGAGGTCTCTCTGTGTGAGTTCCTGAGTGTGAGATTGCCTTCCTATGCAAATGACCTCTGTCTGGGAAAATGGGGACTGATACGTGGTTTTCTACAATTATCTTGAGAGTTGCCTTTGACGTCTTAAACTGATCACTGACCAAAGTAAAGAATAGATGTGTAGCTAATTCTGGAACACCTGAGCAAGAGATTGAAAGCATGTAAAGATCAGATAAAAACCTGCCTGGTTTATTCGGAAACCCCTTTTGTCTCCCTAGGGACAGTAATTCTGTTAGCAGGTAAAAATACCACATTCCATTTTAGCAAGGACAAAACTGTCAGTTGATCTGTGTCTAGGATTCTTCATGTGCTGATTGCACAGTTGCATGTGGCCATGTTCATTTAGGCATGTCAGATTGTCCCATGCTATTCTGCATGTTTCCTGCCTGGGAGTGTCCTGGGCAGGTCCGGGGATGGCGGCTGTAGTGTTCTGCCAGAAAGGCTCAGGGATCCTTTACTCAAGTGTTGAAGCCTCCGGAGCAGATGCTTGTGGCGGGGGCAGCCCTGACTGGCTTGCTCAGCAGTTTTATTTGCTGCAAGTCAGCAGTGACTCTGAGAGCGTCCACACCATCAGCCTTTCTGATCCTATTATCAGATCCATGTCTGCCAACTGGTAAGAGAAGATGCAAACGTAGTCAGACCTGTCTCTCCTGAGCTTCCCTAACAGAAGCACGGCGTTGCTTCATACATTAAAGACAATGTTCAGTTTCTCATCTAGTTGACTAGTTCTAGAAGCCAGCATGTAACTGTGTCAAATCTCATGTTGTCAAAACTTGTATTTCTTAAGTCACTGAAATGTTGCTATAAACTGGTGCTAGCTTTTGGTGATCCAGACTTGACCTTGGTGCTCCTGGGGAACACCCCAATGAAGTAGCCTCCTCTGGTGAGATTTCTGAAGCTGGCATTATGGGGAAGGACATCCTGTGCTAGGCCAGGCCTCACCTTCTGCAGTGAAATGAACAGGCATTCTCATCCTTTGCAGTCTTGCAATCAAAAGGAGTGCTGCGTTATTTCCAAAGGTGCATTTGTTGTACTCTCTACTCTTTCTAACACGGACTGTGGGCTTTCAGAACCTTCATGACATAGGTGGGGATTCCTTTCCAGTGTGGATTCTCTAATATTGAAAATGTCTGATGAGTTTTTCCACACAATGTGCCAGTGGTTCCCAAACTTGGAGATCTTTTAAAAACTCCAAAGCCAAAGCCACACCCCAGACCAATTAAATCAAAGTCTCTGGAGATGGGAACCCAGGCATCAGTATTTTTGCAGCTCTTAGGTTATTGCAATATGCAGACAAGCTATCACTGGAAGCACAGGATGGATAACTGTTGTAGGAATGCTGCAGAGGGGTTCTTTCATGGGTAGATGGTATCTAGGACCCAAACTAACCCTAAAGCTCTACAAGTCTATAATGTGGGTGTTTTGCAAACAATCCAATTTCAATATTGTCAAATTTGTGTTCTTGCCCAAAGAATCAGAACAAACATAAGACTTTTTCTGGTTTTTAATTCAATATAATTAAAAATGAAACTATATAAACAGTGACTAGAAAAATAATATTTTCCAACAAATATTGCACTGGAAGAATTTCTACAAGCCATATTCAAAAAATGGATTCTGTCTTTCTGATTCTCTAACAAATTAAAATCCAATTATTTACTGGTAGTTTAAAAATATTCCAAATATCTAAATAAACCAAGAAGAATTAAAGCTAGCAGAATTTCTGTTCAATGTTCAAAATTAAAAGAACATTTTCAAATGTGGAAATATTAAACTTCCCTGTCTGGAGAACTCCTGATATCCTCGCAAGCCTTAGGGACTCCCAATTTATTAAGTCAAGCCCTCAATATTGGGGCTTGCCCTTATGAAACCTATTCCCACAAAGGAGAAGCTAAGCCTACTTATAAATATGCCTAAGAGTCACGCCCAGAGAACCTCTTTCATGGCTCAGATGTGGCCTCTCTCTTTCAGTAACTCTGTAAATAAACTTACTACCCTCCCCTCCTACATGGGATATGACTCCCAGAGGTATAAATCTCCCTGACAACATGGGACATGACTCCCAGGGATGAACCTGGTCCTGACATCACAGGATTAAGAAAGCCTTCTTGACCAAAGCGAGGAAAGAATGAAACAAAATAAAGTTTCAGTGGCTAAGAGATTTTAAATAGAGTCTACAGGTCAGTCTGGAGGCTATTCTTATGCATTATATAGATATTCCTTTTTAGTTTCTAATGTATTAGAATAATCTAGAAGGAACTATCTGAATCTGTTGAACTGTAATCCAGTAGACTTGATTCTTGATGATGATTGCATAACTATATAGCTTTTATCGTGTGACTGTGAGATTGTGAAAAGCTTGTGATTGACACTCCCTTTATGGCAGATGAGGAATAATATAAAGACAAAAAATTATAAAAATAATAGGGGAGTAGGGGGTATGGGATGTTTAGGGTCTTCTTTCTCTATTTTTCTTTATTTTGGAGTAATGAAAACATTCTAAAATTGATTGTGGTGATGAATGCACAACTATATGATGATATGGTGAGCCACTGATTATATACTTTGGATGGACTGTATAGTGTGTGAATATATCTCAATAAAATTGCATTAAAAAAAGTCATAAAGAAAAAAATTCTGTCAAATTTATAAAAGGTTACATTTTTAATTAAACATTTAAACAGAAAAATCTTCTCCACAAATTAGTAATAACAAAATAAAAATAAAATAAAATAAAATAGTCTTTAAAATCCTGATTTTGAAACAGGATATATGAACTATCATCATTAAATTGTTTAAAAAACTTAATAAATATTGATAAAATATGGATTGAGCAGCATTGGATTCCTTCATAAATAGAATAAGCAATAATGAAAAAGATATTGAATTACTAATGGTCTTCCATTCAGACCTATTTCAGGCATAAGCCTGCACATAAATACACATATATGCTTCCCCAAAATATAATCCTTCAATTGGAGGATACAGAAATGGTACATAGACAGCATTTACCACACAGAGTTAAAGCTGCAAGGTCTTACAACTTTCCTGTGTGCTAAAAGATCCTGGACCAATACCTACAGAGAAAGACCTTCACTGAAGAGAGCTTCTTCCACCTTGGTTTCAGCCTTCTCTTCCATTCTTAGGCCATGAAACTGAGTAAAGAAGCAAAGATAGATAGAACTATCGGGCTTCTATCACAAAGTCACCAGAGCTATCACACAACAACAAAACAGTATTGATTTTGTAACAGTCCCGCAAAGTTTGAAAATATTTCAAAATAAAGTTATTTTAAAAAAAAAGAAGAATGAACCAGTCACTCAGTATTAACTGGCTTGAAATAGTTGTTCTTAAAACAAAACATTTGTCCTCCACTTTATCTTTTATATAAATCTTATCTATAACCCAGGTTAACCCTGTTTTAACGAAGTCACCTCGAAGTCTTAATCAGTAATACAACTGACTCCCTTAAATAAAAGATGAGTAGCCCTGGGATTGTGAAGAAAGGGGAGACTTCATTTGAAAGGCTTGATAATTACCTCCATGACGTTTGTGGCTGTGATACTTGAAGATAGCTGACAACAGCACTACGCATCCTACATCTCTCAAAGCTTTCTATAATGTTGAAGGAGGATTATTAGAGATGCAGCCCAAATCCCGGAAAGTCAATACAAAGTGGGAAAATGGGAGAGTACATAGAGAGGAAAGACCTATATTAAACTTCAGATGGTCCAGGCAAACGTAATGAAGAAACAATGAACTACACTACTACTTCTCTTCTAATCAGAGATTGCTGAATTCAGGTCCCTGGCTTTTATATATCAAACATTGTTTTTCCCTTTATTAACAACTGTAAAATGGAAAATGTCTGCTGGGATGCACAAGTTACCATGGATGGGACTCTATGTTTAAAACTATTATTACTTAAGGAGGGTATAAAATGCCAAAAAAATGAACAAGGGACATTCACTAGAGTCCAAATGCTATGCTATGGCTATGGATTTGCTCCATAAGCTGATTCACTTAGTCAAAGAAACCCTACCCACAAGTTAGAAATTTTCCTTTAGGGTTAGAAGCATTCTGCACAGTGCTCAGAAATCACTCTAGGTGCCTGCTTACATAACTGGCTCTAGAAAAGCTGACTTTGCTGCAAAGATGTTTTTCTTTTTCCCAAGGTCAACCCTGACTCTCAATGAAATATACTTATGAATATAAGGGAGAAAAAAATACACATCAAGGGAAATAAATGTATACAGGATTAGAAATAAGATTTAGCTAGAAAAGAAATTAAGAGAAATTCTAATATACATTAGTCAATGCTTTAGAAAAGTAGGAAGCACTAAACAAAGATCAGAGTAGTTTTAAATTGTCATGTATAACAAAAATTTTTCAATATTATCATAAAAAACGTTTAAAACATTAAGAGGTATGCAAGCATGTTTTAAAGACAGAAATAATCTATAAGACACCACTTCTCTACTAAAGAAATATTTAGAAAGTAGTAATAGCAAGAACAGAGAGGGTAAAAACCAAAAGTAAACCAAACTCAAATCACTTTAACAACTGATGGGTAAAATATATAAAGCAACACAGTACAAAATTAATAGGGAAGGGCATGGACTGTATATGTGTTTAATACCCCTCACCCAAGGAATTTAAAGCAAGGGTAAGAATTTAATTAAAAAATACATATTCTGATATCGCTAAAAATGAACACTTAAAAGGGACTAAAATTGAATAAAAATAACAAAATATCAAAAATAACGTTAAGTACAATAATTCATGGTACCTGCAGTAAATTGTAGCTGTTTTTGTTTTTCTACAAAATACTATAAGCAATATCTGAAAACTCTAAATTCCTAAAATTAAGGTTTCATTGGCTCAGTTTGGTTTTGCTTCATGTCAGGACGACTGGCAGTGCTGGAAACCGTAGACCTAAATTTTCACCTTGGTGTCTTCAACACTTGCTGCTGCTGCTTGTTCTAGCTCAGTTTTTGGATCCTCTAAGAAATGGTTACTAATTCTTGCTAACTATTTATTTTTAAGAAGAAAATTTACAAGTGGGTAGGGAAAGTTTGGAATCCTGATGAGTTTCTGTAAAAGTCAAGCAAAGAAAAGATCTGATGGCCTTCAAATCTTACACTTTGAAAGCAAACCAAAATTTAGGGGGAAATGAAGAGGTATGGATATAAATCTACCTAACAGCAAATTATACTTACAGTCTTCCAATATCACCTACAAGAAATGAAAAAGTAAAGTTTGTATTTTACTTAATACACCTTTGTCTTCCAATTCCAACAAAGACGAATATGACAAGTATTGTATTGAGGCAGGCACTGGTACTTAAGGGTGAAGGTTGATTTCTCTGGCAGGTTCCTCAGGGGATAAAAATCTTGCATGGAAATGATGAAGCTCGTCATCTAACTCTGGCTCTTCTTCCTCTTTATTATACTGCACAGCTACAAAACAAAGATTAAAATTCATGCATTAACCACAACTAGGCTTGTCAAAATTTCTCCCTAAGGAAAATAGATTTCTTACCCCCTCTATTATTGGATCAGCTATCTTAAAAATCATATTATCACAAAACATTAAAATTTTAAATATTTTTTCCTCACGTGAAAAATAGACTTGTATTTAGGCCTACGGTAATACATGGCTTTTCAATTAGCATGAAAAATAACGCTGCTGTAAGCACGTTTTGGTTTTAAAAAATGTAGTCACATCTGAGGATTTTTTAAAGACTACTTGTAAATCACAATTTTTAATGAGTGCTATTCTGCAATATCATCTTTTAAAAGCTAATTTTAATAATATATACCTAAATATACTATAGCATTTTCATGTTTTATGAAAACTCATATATGAAACAAAATTCTAACTTACTAATACATACAACTAAGCCAGCTAAACCAAAGACTTTAATATTAAATAAGTATGAAGAAAAATGATATAAATTAAACACAGAACCAATACTTTCTAACACAGCTATAAAGACAATTATTAGCAATTTTCTCAGAAATAATATTCACTCACAAATGCCCAGTATTCACAAGAACTGGAATTCCTTAAGTCTATACATAATTTTAGACTAGTAGTTCTTTTTTGGATAATATAAATTATAATTTGTTAGTAACTGTAAGGTATGTCTTCATTAATAGCCATCTATTATCTACTCATACCAAAAAAGCAAATTCCAAGAAAGTGCTCTAAGTTCTCCTCCAATTACTCCTCCAATTTCTGATGTAATCCTAGTCCACTATCTATAAAAGTTTACCCTAGGAGAATTCCTATCTTATTCACAGTTTTTAGTCATAGATGAAGTCATCAGCAAAAGGATGCTCCAGACAATTTTTCTACTATTTTTTTAACAACAAAAACCACAGAGATAGGAATTCTTCTCCATATCTCAAGAAATAGCACTACTACTATGTTTTGTGGTGTTTTTAAGCTCTATATAAGCAGAATATTTATAGATTGCTATACTTATTTTGGGATCCATGATTTTTTAAAAAATCTGAAGTATGTTTGGAGGAGTATGCAATGAGTATTTTAAAATGTATAAAATAAGGTCTAAGAGTTTAAGTAATTTTTAAGGTTAAGAGAAACAATGTAAAATTACGAGGTGTTACAGTGGATTGGTTCACTCAAGAGCTTTTAACATGCATTCCAACTACAGACGTTGGAAAGCTAAACCCTGTATTTCCCAACCTCCCGTGTAGTTACGATTCCAGAAATGACTGATAACATCAATCAGATGCACTCACTTTTACTCAGAACTGAGTTACATGGGGAGAGAGGCAGGGCATGAGGTATCCATTTTTGCAGGCACAAAGCGTGGCAGAGGTGGTGTAGCTCTGGAGTTGGCAACTGTTCACACCTTCCTAATCCAGCAGGCAGCTTTCTGATCCAGTGGGTGGGTCCCTGATCCGGAAGGCAGTTTCTTGATAGTTCCAGAAGCAGCAACAAATTTGGCAGCCCACTCTTGTGTTGTGGTTCCTAGAAGCTCAACCTAGGTTGTTTCTTCAGCCCTCCCAAATATTCTGTGAGCTATTACTATCCTTAATAAGTCCTTTTCTATTTAATAGCTAAAGAAGATTGCATTTCCTATAACCAAGAGTATTGACCTACACAGAATTTGGTAGCTAGCAGTAGAGTGCAACAAATGAAAGACTCTTAAACATGGGGTTGGCTTAGTTGAGATAGGGATTTAGGCAGTGAGACCTAAAGCCATGAGACATTAAAGTATTAGACACAGTGATGGTAGAACTTCAGAATGCTAGCATGTGTTGGTTGTTTTTTGACTCTTTCAGCAAAGTCCTACAGGAGAGATGTGACTCGGCTAAGGATAACAAGTCCACAGAGAAACAAGGGAATACAGTTTTGCTGAGGGAAGTACACTCTGTCTACAATATAAATTGACAGAGTCCCAAATTTGAAGCCTGAAGAAATGAAAAGTTTTAAGATTCTGAGGAAGCAGCCTTAGCAGCTTCCTCAACTTTTTTCAAAAAACCTTCTTTAAGAATTGCCTGCCAGCTAATGGGAATCATACTAGGGAAAACGATCAGACTAAGAATGCTACCGCACTATCCAAGCCTATAGTTTAGAACGGTCTCAAGTAGGTACCCTTCATTAAAGACCCACAAGGATGGGGAGAGCACAGAGGCTGGCAAGTAAAAGATGAGGTTCTTCAGCATTAAAACCTACATCTTGACAACCTTGTGGTTGCTCATGAAAATTATTAACAAATCAGAAACTTACTAAGTTTTTTGAGAACCATTTTGCCAGAAACAGAACACAAAACCTGGTCTGCAACAGTCCATGACTATTAACTATCTAAGACAAACCCCAACCCCTCCAAACACAATAACGGGAAATAAACTACTAAAGCTGTACAAGCTCTATGGGGGGCATACTCTCCAGCACCCACTTAGATGTTCTCTTCAAAGTTAATGGACAATCAAAACCTCCTACAGGACACAGCCAAGGGACCCTGAGGACATTAGGCAAGGGAGTTCCTCCTACAAAGTTGAGTCAGGGGTTGCCTGATGGGTAAACCAAGGAATATATTCATG
>PVKY010003022.1:0-23124 GCA_004027775.1 Bradypus variegatus | reverse complement strand
CTTCGCTGTCTACACTGTCCACTATACCATGTTGTCCCTTTTTATAAGGACTTTCAGGAGTGACTGAGAAGCATCTAATTATTGCAACTTTTATTATTACAACTCCTGCTCTTTCTCATATTCTTTTCCACTTTTTTATTCTAGTCCAATGACTTCTCCCCATTTTCTGGGTTTTGAAGGAGGCGATGATCTTCCCCGCTGACTGATATTGACAATAAATATTTAATAAAACTGACAGCCATGACATTTGCTTTGGACTCTCATCGTGCATCAGGTCTTGTGCCCGTCAATCTGAACAACCTGTTTCTGATTCTTAAAATGGTTTTGAGAAATAGGTATAATCAGTTTTTTGTTTTTTTTTTAATTTTTCAGGTGGGAATATTGGCATTTGGAGAACTGTCCAAATCACACAGCTTTTGAATAGCATTGTTTAAAGATTCTCAATCTAATAGCCGACTTTCTCAGTATGCCAGTGATCCCACCATATCTTATTTTTCAGATGAGAGTAGAGCTGTGATTCTGAGCTAAGATCTTTGGCAGCTGTTCCCTTATTTTTCTCACTCCTCCCAATGAACCTCGAAATGCAGCCCATCTACAAATAATGAGGTGAGGCTGCTGCCTTGGATGCTTATGGAAAACAGATATTATATGACAAAAAGACCCCTGAGCAGCTGCTGCGTGGCGGGCATGAAAAGGGCCTGCACACGGGGTGGAGTGAAGGGGTTTCTCTCGGGACTGCGGAAGGACAGCCTCCAATGGTTTGCAGGATGATTGGGCACTGCTGGGACCGCCCGGCACAGAGCAATCAGAACTGGGTGGTTCTTTTAGTGCAGAAGAAGCCAGCAAACATGAATCTAGGAGATAGAAATGTCAAAAGTTTCAAGCAGTGCAAATAGTGGCTCTAGTTGGAGACCACAGGAAAAGTCTCCACTTGAGTAAATGTGGAAAGAATTCCTGGCAACAAATAGGATGGCACAGAGTAAACCAAACAAATCAGAACAAAAGAGAACAATAACAGCAATGGAAAAGCACTTTCAGATGCATCATATGGAACGTGGAGGACGTGGTATTAGCTTCACACTTATGTTAATAAGCATTATCAGACTGGCTCCTTGCCTCCAAAAGACTGATAATCTTGTTCAGCAGGCATGGTATACACCCATGCTCCTTAGAATTCTGCATAAGTCTTTCCAGAAAGAGGGCTTCTCCCTTATACATCAACCCCTGTATCCATTTCTAGTCTCAGTGAAGTTTTCTCTAGTCTTCAGTTGATGGTTGGGAATTTTTCTAGATTATTGCATTCTTTGTTTAGTTTGACCCTCTTGCTCCATACCAAATGGACATTGTCCTTGGCTTTATCTAATGGGTCTTTGAAGACAAATTTCATCTCTCCGTGGTAGGTCTCATCTTATATAAGGAAACCTCACAAATAAAGGGGCGTTGAATTCTGCCAGTGCTGAGTCACTTTTTGTTTGCATTATACAACATAGCAGGTGGGTTAATCACTGTGATGGAAGAACAAAAGCGAACGTATTAGGAAAACAATAGGGATACCTGGCCCAGAGCTTTGGGACAGGTCTCCTCTGAGTGAGGCAGGATGTGGCGCCTCAGTCCAGCTGGCTTTCACTGACATTACTGGAGCCTCTGAGGAAAAAGACTTTTCAACTGCCCAGATCAGTTATCACGTCAGTACATGTGCTTTAAAAATCTCTTTTATGTTTGGCAAAAATCTCCTTGAGTAAACAGTGAAATCACTAATTGCTAAATATGACATTGGATTGTTTTGACTTCCAGGGGCTTTGGGTAAGAAAAAAAAGGCTTATTACAATGGCTTTTGTCTCTAACTAATGGAAAGCAGCATTAACATCTGTGTGCTGACAGTGGCATATTGGCAATCATATCTACGTATTAACCGGAGTGGAATAGAATGGTCCAATGGGCTGGGTACCAGGGCTTTACCTGATTCTACCCAGCAGCTAACAAAATAGGTCTCTTTCACTAAAGACTAATTTTCACATTAAAAAAAAATCTTTATTATGGGTCTAGTGCAGTCAAATTGGCTGGCACAGTAGGGAACCTAAGACTGGTGACATTAAGCACTGAGAAAATACCTCAGGTGATGCTCAAGCTGAGCAGTATAATTCAGACCCCTGATAATTCTCTTTCAAGAAAATTCCACCAGGTGGCACAAGACATCTCAGAGTCCGCTGAGCATGCTCTCTGGACCACAGTGAAGTGGGGAAAATAGACCAAGAATTGCTAATTAAGATTGTAATAAGCCTTTCTCTCCTTCCAAAATGCACTTCTTTTTACCCCCAAACAGATTTTTGAAGACAAAAATGAAAGCATGTATGTATATACATGAAAACTATACATTCATTGAACTTCATTCTTGTAATAATATATAGGACGACTCAGAAAAGATAAATAAAGCTTTGGTTGAAGAGAAAAAAAAGAAAAAAGAGGAACACAGATTTGCGAAGTTGCCCATTCACCAAATAAAAAGTCATGAGTTTTGTAGAGAATTCTGAACACAAAATCTTTCTACAAATTTAAATGCAGGATCATTCATATGACTTGTAAATGTTCTGAAATGTTCAGAAACTGTAGCAATCAACTGAAGCCAAAATTGTTGATACTCAAAGATTAGGCTAAGAATCTACAGTGGAATGAAACAAAGCAAGATGGTTTTATTTGTTCTGTATTCTGCCCTGACTCCTAGAAACTGGTCTGATACTTGCCCAATATTGTCAATACTGGAAGGGGGTGTCAATTAAACGAGTAGATATAGATCGCTATTGTTCATAGTCCTGCGTCATTCCCAGGCTGGGGGATGGTGGGGGGCGTCTTTTGGCTCCCGGGGCCCAGAGGTGGCTTCCGAATGGCCTGGGGAGGTTTTCAGCCTGCTCATGCCAGTGCCCCAAGGCCAAAGACATTGTCTGCGGAAGGGTCAGGCAGGTGTATTTTTTAAAAAAACTTTCCAAACGGTTTTCCAGTGACTTAAGAAACTTAGACTGAACTGAAAGGTTAAGTTTCCTTTTATGATAAATACTGGTGGGTCCCCAGAACCTCTGTTCTAAGTGCTTTTGCCAAACCCCAGAGAAGATCAATTCTCATGAGCTGATCTGGGAAGCAGCTTAGCGGCTCTCCTTAGAGTGCAACCCTTCACTCCTGCCCTAAAGATGGAAGATGATGGAATCCTATAAAACATCAAGCTTCTCAATCCCTTCTGTTCCTGAAAAAATGGCTCATTCCGTAAAGGTGAAGTGTGGAATGTATGAGGATAGTATCAAACTGCATTTAAACTGGACCTCAAAAAATGCAGGTTGGAATATTTCAGGTAGCAAGGAAATAAGAACAGAGTTCAGATGCAGAAAGTTAAATTGTGTAGAGGAGTTAATACATGGTTCATTTTAACTTGGATATAGTATATATGAAAGAAAATTAAGGAAATTAGGCCTTAAATGTTAGACTGAAGTATTTGAATGCTATTCTTCAGGCAATGGGAAGCCAATGATGTTTCTGATAAGGACATAACATGATTAGTTTTATACACTGAGAAGGTTAGATGTGGCAGCCACGTATCAAACGGATGGGAATGAGCAGGCTCTGAATTAACACTCACCTTTTACTGAGTCCCTTTTCCTGCCAAGCATTGTGACAAGTACCGATTGAGTTAAGCGTTTCTCTTAAGCCATCTAATACCTTATAAATAGGTATTATCATTCTCATTTTTAACAAAAGAAGAAACTGAGGCCTACAGCGTTCGAGGGCTCTGGCCCTATTCACCATTTAGGGTGGTGGAGTAGGGACTGGAAGAAGTTCTGTGCATCTTCAATATCTGTGAGCATAGCAATGACACTGAACCACCTGGAAATGCAGGTAAGTCCCTAATTCAATGCTTTAGGACAGAGATGTTGAATTAGGAAACAATTTCAAGAGAAAAATTTTCCTGGTAAAGTATACTATATAGCTATTTTCTACTATAAAGTTATAGAAATTCTATCTGGAGCAAAACTCAAAGGAAATTTTTTAAAATCCAGACTGAAGTAGGAACCAACGCTACCAACGGGACACTGCCTGTATTGGGGAAGGGCTTTCCCATAGCTCTACTCCAGCATCTCCTGGTCTTCTCCGAGGCTCAGCCTGTCGGTTCCTGCTTCTCTGGAGCTCCTGAGCTGCGTGATTTATGTTTGGGGAAAGTCCTGTTTACATTAGACTGTCAATTAAAAACTGTTTTTACTCTGAAGTCCAAGAATGCTTGACTGAAGTACTGACATAGGACAACTATCGTTACTGCATTTAATACCTTATTTAAAATTAATGGTTATTCAAGCCATTTATTAGAGAGCTACTACATGTAAGACACTGACCTCGACAAGGTCTGACTCATCTGTAAGAAATGGTCAATTGCATATGTTTCGTTGTGTGGTTTATTGGAAAAAAAAGGGAAAACATACCACAGAGATGTGTCTGGAATCTGTGAAGACTCAATCAATGTATGTTTTCTTCCTCTTTGGTTTCTCTCGAGTGAAATGTCCCCATGTGTCCTCTCAGTCTCCAGAGGTAAGGCCATGGGAGCTGCAGCCCTGATGTCCCATTGCCTTCGCCCATCAACTCCTTCATTCAATCATTTATTCAGGAAACGTGGAGGGCCCTGCCATGTGTGAGGAATTGGGACTCAGAGAGCAAAGGCAGACCCCGACTCTCAGCACAAGGAGAACCACAGATGATGTGAGCCCGCCTGGAGGCGTCTGAGGAGCCCCTGGAGGCGCCTGAGGAGCCCCTGGAGGCGTCTGAGGAGCCCCTGGAGAGGTGCCCACTGACCTGGGGCCTGAAGAATGCCTGTGAGTCATCCCGGAGGTGAAGAGAGGGGAGAGGCAGAAACCAAAACAGGGAAACGCTGATTCTTCAATCAGGTGAGGCTTCACGGAAGAGGATGCTCTGTTCAGGCTCGAGTGTGGGGCGCCTGGGCCCCTCTCCTCTCTGAGTTCCTTCCCTTTCAGGCTGGGCCGTTTTAAGAACTCTTTTGCCATTCAATGAAGGGTCTGCAAACTGGCCACCCCAATTACCTGTCCCACCAATGGCTGCACATAGCCACGTGTTCCTTTAAACATAACCGTCAAAGATGTTGAAATAGACGAAGCTGACAAGTTTCTCCAGTTGAGCTTGATTGTTTTTCTTTCTTACTTGCTCCCGCCTCTGCTCTCCAACCCTGAGCCTACTCCACTCCGTAGGGGACCCTGTCATACAATGTCCAAGCTATCAGCATGGTGATCGGGTCCCTTCAATAGCTGTTTCAGTTTCAGTTTTGCCCTTGTTTTATTCTACCTGATTGTGTAGTGCTGAGCGCATTCCTGGAAACCCTTAGTTTACAAATAGCGACAAGAGTTCTTCCCTCCATTTTGACTTCTCTGAATAGTGTCGTGAGGAACCGAAATCATGTCAAACCCTAAAAGAGGGTGATAATTGACGCTAATATCGTACAGTTGCGATTGACCAGTTTACTCTAAATGAAGTAACTCCTAGACATTTGATGGAAATAAGAATGAGAATTATATAGAGAACTTTAGAGTTGAGCAAATGCTCTTTTGGTTTGTTTTCCAGGTATGTTTAGGGGATTTTGAAGTTCCTTTGAGTCACAGCTTGGTTTGTTTCTTTATTTCCATATGCATATTTCATTGTTTTTGCATTTTAAGATCTAAAAATAAATTCCAGCTGCATTTCTTTGGGTCATTTGTAAAATCGTTTGGGTCATTTGTAAAATTGTTGCCACTCCCTTTCAGCTATTCCTGGGATAGTATTGAAAGCAACATTGGTGAACAGCGCTTCACCTTAGATACCATTTTATTCATGGCTAGAGTCTGGGTTCTAGAGGAGAGTTTGCCTCTTAATCTTCTTCACAAGTTCTAACACAGCTCTGTGCACATAGGACACATTTTAAAAATTCTTATGTTTTCAAAAATGGAATTGCTACTGCATGTATTCAGCTCAGCTTTGGCAGGAAACAGAACTAGGCAGGCTTATGTCAGGCTCCTCTAGGGTTGGTCTATGCAATCAGAGCTGAGCAGATGATGCTAAAAAATACCTGGTAAGCTTGGACCCAGATAAAGAAACTTCAAGTAAACTAAAGCTCTGTGTGACTTGTCTTGGTACAATTGGATTCTTAGTTGTTCTAAATTGGAGACCTGTTGTCTTCTTTCTTGTGTACACAAAACACACTCACACACAGCTATGAAGTGTAAAATGAATTAGCTTTCTCTTCCTTATTCTCCATGGACCTGCTAACTCCCAGGAAAATTATTTTACTATACCTCTAAAGAGCCCTAAATGTTGTTAAAACTAGAGCACACACCAGGCCTACACAGACCCATGATATAGCAACGGCTAGCTCAGGCAGAGTGAGGGTTTTAGGAGCGTCTGCAGGAAACAGAGATTTTGAGGATGTTCTGTTTCAGAGGGACCAGGAGCTGCAGGCCTGATGGGCATTTTGCAGCCTCAAGAGCCCGTCAGTGTTTCTAGAATGCTTCAAATGGTTAATTAGGGAGAAAATTTCATCTGGAAAGAGAACCCAAATGAATTGAAGCCTTTGGAAAAGTATCCTAAACATTGGCCTATTCATTTATAATTATTCCTTGTTTAATCAATTTATTCCACTTCTCTAAATCAATAGCAACATAAGACAGACTGTGTGTTGGCATTTGTGATTCCTCTTGGCTGTCTGGCATCTGAATCATACTTCATGAATTTTGAGAGTATGTAAAAGCCATCTTCTGCTTATGGGCAGACAATTCCAGCTATTCGTTCTCGCAGCCTCCCTTGCATCCAGGGTGCAAGTATATAACCCTGTCTCTGATGACCAGACTCCGTCATGCCAGACATTGGTTTCAGAACAAGTATATAACCCTGTCTCTGATGACCAGACTCCGTCATGCCAGACATTGGTTTCAGAACTAGAGACACAAGACGGCAAGGGCAAGCAAGAGGCCTCGAGGCTGTTGATGGCAACTTCCGGAGGTGGCAGTGCCAATGGCAGCATCTGGGGCTCAGGGTTAGCCGGTATGGTTCCCATCCATCCAGCGCCATTGCCAAGTCAGGCCAGTGATTCTTAAAATGCAGTGCTGCACCTTGTCCTCTGGCCTTCCCCATCACTCTCTGAGTTGCCTAAGATCCTTCCAGTAAATTTTCTTCTGCTGACATCAATCTCTTGCTCGGTGCTGAGAACCCTAATATACAAGCCTGGACTCCAGGGAAACACAGAGGTTAGGAAGGCTCTGCCCTGACCCTTAGGGCCTTACCATCGAGTAGGTGAGGTGAGACAAGCCCCCTGCTGATGTACTGGCAAAAGTGAGCATGCTATCAAGTGAAATGACACATGTCTGGCGATGGCGGGTCCGTAATGAGCAGGTATTCTCGTACTCATCTTTCAGGAGGGAGGGTTTGCAAGTTTGGTGCATTACCCAGAAAATGGAATTGTGAGGAAGACTGAAGAGGTTCGTGTCATTTTGTCTAAATGTGTCTGCAGCAGAATGAAAACTCTCCAGCTAAGTTTGCAGTGAGAGCTTCCCTCTGCACGGGCCTGCACAGATGGCGCTCCCAGTGGGATTGCACATCCCAGGGAACTCGTGAACCATATGGAAGAGAGCGTTTGCCGCCCGATAGTTCCGCTCCATTATTTCCCATTGGAAGTGCCGCATTGTGGTAAAGCTTGAAGCAACGGGTATCAGAATGCTATTTTTGCCAGAGTAGGAAACCACTTATTATCAGCCTAATGATTACAAAGAACATGTGGTTGAAGCATATTCTGAGTTATGCCACCCAGAGATTATTGGCCACGTTTCCAAGGGCAAAGCAGAGCAACTGCATGAAGACAGCCTCGGGCCCTAAAGCAGCACCCTCAAAATAAGGACGGAGGGTGTCCTGCACTGCCAGCCACGGCTGGTCTTGGTTTCTGAGCTCAGTTCCCTCTTGAGTCTGGCTCTGCAATGCAACATCGCACTTCGGGGATGGGAACACCGTGTCCTTGCCTTGCCAGTGTTGGCTCCAGCAGGCACCACTTCCTGCTACTCCTGGAAGGCATCTGTGTGACGGTGTCTTTATAAACCAAGAGCTGGTGTAACCAAAGATGTAAAAGATGTGGGCCCTGCATCCTCCTGTAAACACGTGAGTGGGGAGCGAAGGCTGAGAGGGACAGAAGGAGGAGCGCTGGCCATGGCGCACCAACTGGCACAGGCTGAAAAACAAACAAAAGCTGACAGACTCACCTGCCATGTGCATTGTGGCTTCCAAAGCCTTCCATGATGAAGGGGGCATCCGCTGGCAGAGCACCTTGTGCTCTCCAGATCCAGCGTGTCGATCCTGGAGGAAGTCAGGGGAAAGAGCACGATCTCTCAATCCTCGCTCACCTGAGCTCCCAACTCCAGAAGGAACTTACGGCAAACACTGCAGCTTCTGTCCATGCCCCTGGCTACCTAGAGGGATGTCTGCTGTAGAGCAGCCCCCACGTCTCCCGCTTGCCCTGTGGGAATGGAAAGCACACAGCTCCTCTCCTGGACTGGGCCCCTCCATCCTGGCTGCCCACCCTCTGGCTTCTGCATGGGTGGGACTCTTCAGTGTGTCTCTACTTCTGATTGTAAAGCTGAGGCACTGTTAGAAAATTGAACCGATTGCAGGTGAGAAGGAAGAAGGAGATGGGTGAGTCTCACCTCCATGGAGAGGGCGTGCCTGCTTTCTCTTGTCTGGGTAAGTAGTCTTTTTCTCAGATTGGAAATGCAAATCAAGAGAAATGAAAAGGCATTTGGGTTCAGGAGAGAAAAGGAAGCTGACATTTCCCAGGTGCGACCTCTTTACACTCTAGGAAGGTATGTGCAATGCGATGGAATGTTGGCCCAGGAGCTGGGCTGGCTAAGGAGTAACTGTCCATCACTCACACGTGGCCCATGTTCAATATTTGGTGAGGCACTTTTGAAAGTCCCATCCTGTCTCATCTGTGCCAGGGGAACTGGGGGTTTTTGAATCTTGGGTTCTGGCTGCTAGGGCAGAATATTCCGGAGTCAGCAGGAAATGGGGTGCAGGTGAAATGCAGGAAGGTAGAAGCAAGAGGACGTGGTTACATTTGGGAGCCAGGGTCACAATCAGCTTGGGAAAGCAGATAGTCTCTTGCCAGTTGGTATATATTACGTCCCCCACAAAAAGCCATGTTCTTTGATGCCATCTTGTGGGGGCAGACCTATTAGTGTTGGTTAAGTTGGAACCTTTGGATTAGGTTATTTCCATGGAGATGGACCCACCCAACTGTAGTTGATAACTCTGATTAGATAATTTCCATGGAAGTGTGGCCCCACCCATTCAGCATGGGCCTTGATTAGTTTTCTAGAGCTCTATATAAGAGCAAGCAGATGCCAGCCATGTGTCTTCTCAGCTAATAGAGGTTTTCTGGAAGCCAATGGCCTTTCCCTAGTGAAGGTACCCTATTGTTGATGCCTTACCTTGGACATTTCATGGCCTTAAGAATGTAACTTTGTAACCAAATAAACCCCGTTTGTAAAAGCCAATCCATTTCTGGTGTTTTGCAAAATGGCAGCATTAGCAAACCAGAACAGTCTCTTACACTGCATTTGACACATGGAATCCCTGGGAAGTTGGCAGCAAGAGATACGTTGGTGGTTGCCTCGATTCACCCACTACACCACATGGCCTGTTTGGAGAGCTAGAAATTAGAAGCACTTGTCCAAGGCATAAAAGTGAAGGTATTGGGCAAAATAAGCAATATTAGCTGGAAAGTCTTCAGGCAGATTGAATCCCATCCAGAAGTGCAGCTTTAAATATCAGTTACAGATATTCTTGCTGAGTCTGGACCAGACATAGATGATACATTCTTACCCAGTTATAAAGCAATTACCCCTAAGGCTTTGGGCCAAAACATTGGATATTTGAAACTCTGAAATCATCACCCTGTAAATGATCATAATGTGGGTAATTAAAGATAGATTATTGGATTAAGATTTAAATTACTTTTGACAACTTTGCTTTTCCTTGGTGTATGTGCAGTTTTTGTGTTTTGTTTCTCCCCTTATTTTTTTCTGCCTCTGAGTGATTAAAATTGAATGCATCTTTAGACTAAAAATTGTAATTTTGATGTCAGCCATGGTACTTTAATCTCAGATGTTTATTAGAAAATTTCTCTGTACTAACTGTGAATTTAGCTGACAAGAGGGACTTGAATCAATTGAATGGACCCCTAACCAAATCAAGAACATGCCTTTATGTGATGCAGTTGACTTCTGTTTCAGAGGCAATTACAGTGCACTTCATTAGCTATAAATGTCATAATCCTTTATGCATGAATTTCATGATAATTAAGGTAAACACAAAGATATTAATGCTTATATTTGCTACATTTTCTAGAAAAGAGAGGGGGGTCTAAAAATGCAGCACTTTAAATATATATAATTGGGCCAGAAAAATGGGAAGTTGAGTCACTTCTCAATGAATGCGATGTATGTAAATAATTTGTCTAGATACTTTCACTCCTAAACCCTACCTGTTTTAGTTTCTTCATTGCTAAAGCAAATACCATGGAATGAATTAGCTCAAACAATGGGAATTTATTGGCTCATAGTTTTGAGGCTAGAAGAAGTCTAAATCACGGCATCACCAAGGCGATGCTTTCTTCCTGAAGACGGGCCTTCTGGGGCTGGCTGATGGTAATACTTGGCCCTGGGCTCCTCTGTCACATGGCAAGGCACATGGTGGCCTCTCCTGGCTTCTGCCTTCTCTTCTGGGTTCTGTTGACCTTCATTCTTGCTTCCTGTGGTTTTCTCTTTCTCTATCTAAATTTCATTCTTCCTGTAAAGGTCTCCAGTGATAGAATTAAGACCCATCCTGATGGAGGTGGGCCACACCTCAACTGGAGTCACCTCCTCAAAAGGTCCTACTTACAATGGGTTCACACCCACAGAAATGGATTAAGATTAAGGACATGTTTTTCTAGGGTGCATAGCTCCAAACCACCACACTACCTATTCCTTAAGATACAGGGCCCGTTTTCTTTAAAAAGATTTTTTCCTCCAAGTTCTCTAATTCACTGGGAGCCACCATCACAGCAGGCAGCTGGGAGCCTGGAGGCCTGGGTCCACCCAGCTGTCACTTCCTAGTTCCCGGTGCTTAGGCCACAACTTCCAGCCTCTCTGGGCTTCAGTTTCCTTTGGAACAAACACATTTTACAGTTCTTCTACCTCTGATTATCCATTTGTTGTTTCCATTTATTGCAAAGAGGAATTTCCTAATTGAAAGAATTTCTATTATCTGTTCCTAAAGGGAAGGCAATATATCCTTAGTCCATGTTGGCTGGAAAATAAACTGCATAGTTTCTTATGCCAAATTTACCAAATTTACATTTACTCAATAATCCAGTGACCCCCCCTCCTAGTTATTTAGCCAAGAGAAATGAAAATTTATTGTCTCCTATGCATACATGCACACACACACAGATTAATGTACTCAAATGTTTACAGCAGCTTTGTTCATAATCTCCCCAAACTGGAAACAACCCAAATGGTGAACAGATAAATAAACGATAGTATAGCCATACAATGGAATACTATGCGGCAGTAAAAAGGAAGAACTCCAGGATTCACACAAGGTGGGTGAACGTGAAGTGAATTACCCAAAGTGACTCTGCATGAAATTTATTTATGTAAACCTATTGAAAAAGCAGAACTAATGGGACCGAAAACAGATCAGTGGTTGCTGGGGGCTGGGGATGGGAGGAGCTTAAGAGAGCTTTGGGGGTACACAGGGAAATGTCTTCATTGTGGTGGTGGTGACATGACCATGTGCATTTGTCAAACTCAGAGACCTATACACTAGAAGGGGTGGATTTTACTATGTGTAAATGACACTTCAATCAAAAACATGAACTGCATAGATCCAAGATTTGTTTTCCACCCTTTTCCTTAGAGTATTCAATTCTAAAATAAAAGTTTTTTTTTAATATATATATAAGGAGTTGTTTTTCTATTTTCATATTGTGGAACACAGGTTAAAAATGGTGGTCTAAGTTCCGAGTCAGTGGGTCGAAACGACATGGAGTGATATCGGTCTGGCTGAGCCTAAGTGCCGCCCTGAAACGCATCTCGCCTTGGAGGTTCCTGAAGGTTCATCCTACTCCCAGGAAGCAGCTCTCATTTGCATTGACTTCCAGCAACTTCCCCCAGGCAAAGCCCCACAGGCATCCACCTGCAGTCATCGCCCGCAGGTGCAGGTATGGCTCAGGGCAGCTCCCATCATCTCCCTGGAGTCATTTTGTGCTTCCTTCAAGACACAAGGACCGACAGAATCTGACTTCCAATCCACTTGGCTTTCAAGCCCGACATGGTGCAGCTGGAGGGCTTCTGGCATGAGCCCAGGGATGGTAGATGTCTGTGCTAAAAGAACATTTTATACAAACAAGGAGGCCCAACAGATGCTTTCAATTCTATCCCAGGCTATGAGCCCTATAGACAAATTTTGGTAAATTCCTATGTGTCTGCAAGTTAGATTGTATCCACAGTGTGGTAACATTTTAGAATCCGTCAACTCAATGGAAAATATTTTACAATTGGTAATTGCATGTTAAAAGCTCTGTCCTTATAAAACACCAAATATGTGTATTAGTTACACCTATGTACATATAATATTTAGGTGATTAAAAAAAGTTAAATTCGTTAGAGATTTAACAGCAATCCAAAGACAAGTGTGATTTGTAGAAGTAGGAATAAGTTTGTATAGAATCCCTTGTCCCCTACGTAAATGCGTAATTTTAACAAGCTAGCTCCAAAGGGAGATACCACCTGTGATCATGTGATACTCATTCTTGTGATTTTGACCACTGAATCACGGTGCTGGAAAGTTTCAAGGTCACAGAGTCCAAATACTAAGCCAGGCAAAGTCCATGCAGCAGGTTGTCTAGAGCAGCTGGACTATGCCTGAGAACAAACGCATCCCTGCCCAAGGGAACTCATCCTATCTTTCAGCAGCTCTGTCCTGACAGGACTTTCAAAGCACCAGGTTCAAACAATTAAGTCATCCTAGTGCACATGCTTCAATAAATTGCAATACAATGAATTTACCTGTATTTAACTATAAAATACTATATATTTGTATCAACTAGACTGAAATATCAACCCTAAGTATTCAGATTTTCAATAATCCATTCTAATGAAGGGCAAGTTTTAAAAATTTGTTCGTTTGTTTTTAAGACAATTTTTCCCAGGCTTTCTACCAATAACGTGCTAACCAACTCAAAGAGGCTCGGGAAGAACAAGGCAAGAGAACAGTGGGTCCCCAAATGAAGCCTTGTCAGATGGCTCAGTGACCAGCATGTGTGCTAGAATGAGCAGGGGCCAGGAGGGGCCCTGACCCATAGGTGGGAGAGTTAAAAGTGCCTTATAAGCCAAGACCTCCTCGTTACCATAGAGCCATGTAACCTTAGAGAACTTTTTATTTTATTTTATTTTATTTTTTGAGAACTTCTATGTAAGTTCTCTACACACCAGAAAATCCGATGTGTAGACAGGGGACTAAAAAGAAGTGGCATAAGGCTGTCGTTTCCCTTGGCAGCCTTGGGAAGTCAGTCATCGCCCGCTTTCCTCCCGAGATCCACCTCGGCCTCACCATCCCTCTCGGCTTCACGCTCCTGGTGTCCGCCCCGTGCACGCAAGCTGCCTGCGAGGACGCCTACCTGCCGTCTAGGTACAGACAGTCACGGCCTGAGCCAGGCGTCTGCAAGCGCCCCGGCCATCAGCTCCAGCCCCCGACTGCCTTGGACCACCTGCACGCTCGGAAGGGATTTACAGATGAACACTCCCAATTGACTTGATGGTAGGGAACACCAGCCCTGAACCCCGAGTAAGTGAAATATCCCCCCAAAGAATTCCATTTTCCTCATGTGTAACCCTAGATTGTAAGCACTGTACTCAGTGATTCTGGTTATATTTTGAATTTTGTAAAAAAAAAAATTTGTGGAAATTTATTTTTTCTCTCGTGATATAAATGCCTAGATAATGTCCTTGATTTTGCCTTTAGCCCCGCCAAGTCTAAAATGCTTACTGTCTGGCCCTTTAGAGAACAGAGTGTGCTGACCCCTGTCCTAAGCAGCCTCTTGTCACTCAGCAATGCAGGGGCCACTGGACTATTTGCAGAGGCGTTTCCTCCAAAGAGAATGAAACAGAACAAAAGCACCCGATGCCTTATTCGCTAATCACAAATCCTAAGCGGATGCCATTCCTGTGACTGGAATTTATCCAGGATATTGGGATCAACTCAAAGTGCCACGAGCTCTCAGTCCCTGGGTGTGCAGTTCTTTACTTTTATATCCTTTCCAAAAGACAGTCCTTCCATGCTGGGTTATTGGCTCGATATGACAATAGTTAATCTCTCATGACATTTCCAGCATCACATGAGAAGGTAGTTCTCAGAAATGACCAATAATTGACCCGCAGCGACCTGCCTAAGCATGTGGGGTCTAGCAGGCACTAACATTAGCCGTGGAATGATTTCCCAATAGGTACTTTGCATGTAATGCTCTTCTGCTATTCAGAAAGCGAACAAAATAGAGCCAAATAGAATAGACTCCTTTTTATCGCCCAGTGATAAATGAAATTGAGTTTTGACCAACTGATGGAAAAATTACCTCTTATTATTTCTAAAATCAATGATGAAATAATTAGATTTAGCAAATGGGATTTAAGGGGGAAAAAAAGTCCTTTAAGGCCACCAGGGCTATTTCCTAGAGGTAATCTAGGAGAATTCCCCGAACCGATTTTTCTAGGGTTTTGTTCAGTTTAATAAAAGGCCCTGATTTTATTATATAATCATTGCTGTATATCAGACCATCCCAAGACAATAGCTTAAAGCAATGGTGAGTTCTTATTTCTCATGCTTCTTTGGGTTGCCTGTAGGGTGGCTGTGACTTTGGGTGGCTTGCCTGGGGCTGATTGGTCTTGGGAGGCCTCACCCTCATGTCTCATGCCTTGCCTAGGTGGCCAGCATGGCTGAGCCCATCTCCTGATACCTGGTCTGCTCCGAGAGCTCCTTCAGGCCATGGTGGGGGCTTCCCAAGGGCAACGCTGCTAGTCCTCTCCAAGGCTGAAGCTCACCGTCACCCAGTGTCATTCCTGTCCCATTGTTTTGGTCAAGGCAAGTGCCAGGGCCAGCGGAGAATCCAGGAGTGGGTAAACAGACTGTGCCCCTCGATGGGAGGAGCTTCAGATAGTTTGTGGCCATTTATAATCTACCACATGTTTATTATTATTCTTTTATTGTCATGGCTCAGAAAGCCAGTTAAAACCCTGCGAGGGAGGTGTAACTACTTCCAAGCATCCCACAGTGCTGATACAAGCAACTAAGTGGTTTCAGCAGAGAACATATCGTAAATCAAACAGAAAACACCACCATCTCTTTATAAAACTATCAAACAGATACACTTAGAAAGCTCTATGCAGTTTGCTCCATTTGCTCAACTTGCAGTGGAATGGGTTCTTTATCGGAAGGCCAAAGTCTTGCCTTCCCATTTTTGCTATTTTCCAGCTGTGAGATATTGGGCAATTTGATTAAACCCTCTTGCCTCAGGTTCCTCCTCTCTATAATGGGTATAAGAATAGCACCTCTTCACAGGGTTCCTGTGAGGATGAAATACAGTAACGCATGTATAGTGCCCACATGGCACCAGCATGTACAGGTCTGCAATTAATATTAGCAATAAGTGTTATAGTTAATGTTCTCACCATTGTTTAGTTGGGACTATTTGGTAAGTCAGGAAATCAAGGATCTTAGATAAAATTTTCTTAAAATCCACCTGTTTTAGTCCATCCAATTCCTACATCTGCTCTTACCATACTCCTGTTAAATAGCTGTATTAAAATAAGCTAGGTTATAGAGGGGTAACAAACACAACAAAAAGTTCATTTCTCGCTCATCAGATGTCCAGTGGGAATGCAGGCAGTTGTGCTCCACGCAGTGACTCGGACCCAGGATGCTTAGGGTTCCGAGATCTGCCAATTCAGTACATGACATCCCTGTTCTCAGAGATGGGGCAGAGAGAGGAGAGATTCACAAAGGAGCTGACACTGCCCCTGTCTGGAAGTTGCATTCACCATTTCTGGAATTTCGCTACACATTTCATTGCCTAAGACTAGTTGCACAGCCTACCTAACTGAAGGCTGCTGGAAAATCTGAGCTGCCACGTTCCCAGGAAGCTGAAAAGTGGGCCAGGATCTAGCGAACACACAGCACAGTCTCCGCACAACCTTGATCAAGCCTGGGCTTTGTTCTGCAATTTCCTGAACTGGCTCATTACATCATCAATGGTCCTGAAAGGTAGCGAGGCCACCTTCATACAGCGGATCAACCAACAAATTTTTTCCTTTTGGGTTATATAGGGTAAGACTAATCTGTCTCCTGTAAGAGAATAATTCTGGAATGAAAGAAGATTGTTAGAACAGACAACCCTGGAGGTGAATGGTGTGAGAGGCCTGGGCAGATCAGCTTCACGTCCAAAGCAGCTACGGAGCTCTCCTTCCTCCAAGTCTTCTCTATGGTTTAACCTTCCCTTATGACGTCAAGTACTGTAAGAGTTCATGTAAAATGTCAGGACAAAAACATAGCTCTCACTACCCTATGTGATGGGAGTGTCGTGCGATATGTTGCATTCACTTTCTGTTACCGCAGAACTGATTGCCATGAACTCACCACCACGGATGAGGTCGGGTTCCTGGCTCAGGTCCCACCGCAGGGCTTTGTGGTGCCAGGCTGCAGACCAGGCCGTTGGCTCCAGAGTCCCCCGTCCTGACCACCTCCCAGCTGGGTGCCCCTCTACTGAGCTCTGAGAATGGTTTTGAGTGTCAACAGCAGGAGGGGTCCCCTTTAGCTTTCCTCTAAACACCCCTCCTGTTGAAATGGAGTCAAGAAAAGAGCAGAATTCAGGGGACTTTCAGAAATTGATCGCAAAAGGTAGTGAAGAGGAGGACAGGTAGAAGGAACTTTCTCTTCTCGCTCATTTTCAGTGAGAACACTTAGAGCACTCACTCAGATGATGATAGATAGATAGACCCATAAATAGATAGATAGATAGATAGATAGATAGATAGATAGATAGATAGATAGATAGATAGAGTTAATAGATAGTCTCTCATAATTTCCCGTGTCGCTCTGAAAATCAAGAGCAGCCCATGCCAAGTAAGAGCTGGGCAAAGACCTCGTGTCTCTCCAGCACTGTTCTGTGTTTGCTGGAGGCCCTGATACCCTTACCTCACACTGGTGGGAATCAACTCACCCTTAGAAATGCAGGCGACGTGCTGCTGTGGTGCCTTTCAGAAAGCAACGCTTAAGCCCATGAAGTCAAAAAAAAATAAGAAAGGGCCACATGTTTTCCCTACCCCTCCGCTGGTAGAAGGAGAAGTGAAGTCCAGGCTGGGAGGAAAGCCGAGGAGGGAGTGCAGCTGGTTGTCTTAGGGACCTGAGGACGCAACCTCCAGCACAGTAACCTCCATCATGAAGACAAACACAAATGCGAAGCACTTTGAAGTGAGACTCACGCTCTCCAGGTACGACTTTGGCTGGATTTTGCTGTTTCATTAACTGGCTGCTTTTAACATTAAGCCGAAATAGCTACAATCCTCCCTAAATAGCAGCCTGGAGGCGTTGAGGACCCACGGGGATGCTGAAGGTGCAGTGCTGTCACCACATCTATTTATGCACTTAGGATGCTCCTGCAATGAGCTATTTATAGAAAGCTAGTGGATTTCAGAACAAAGAAAGTTCTAATTAAATCTTCACTTTTGCCTCCAGCTAGTTGATGGTCAACGGACACCCCTATTTTCCATCGAGACTATTTTTACTAGGTTTTTGTTGCCTTTATTTGCATTTAACTGAACCTAGGAACTTGACAGACGGTGACTTAATAAAATAGATTTGGAAACAAGGCTTAAATCCATTTCTTTCTCTCTTTTTAAGTTCTAAAATGTTGGAAAATGTGCTTATAAGAACGATCATTTGGCTTGGTATTTTGGTCTACTCCTACTAAAAAAGTGAATTAATCTTAATAATTGCAAAGAAATCATATATGGAGCAGTCCTCAGAAGGGTAATTACTCAAATACAGTGGTTTTCATTAAAAAGTTAACATTTATCTTATCACAGTAATTACCTTATTGCAGTAAATTGGTGATATTTTCCTATTCCTTGAATGAGATAGCATGGTAAGATAAGTTCACTGCAATAAGATATGTTTGAACTTATTAATAAAAATCATATTAATTGCTATTTGAACTTAGTTTTAAAAAAGGCAAAAACTTTTTTTAAGGTATGAAACAACGCTAAGTTAAAAACTATTATGAGGTATTATCAATTCATCCTTTAAATGATGATCCTTTAAGATATGACTATACTAGTTGTATTTGTTATCAGGTAAAATATTTCCTGTTCTTCTCTACTCCCCACTTCAGCAATGAAAACATTACTCTCGGCTTTACTCTTCATGAAAAATTTCATGTCCTCCAAAGTCTCCATGCGTTTTAAGGTCTCTAAGAAAACATTTAATTCCGTATTACTTATTTCAATGACAATGGTCAAAGCACAAAATGTTAAAGTGCGTCCAAAATTGTGTGGTGAGATAAAGTTCAGACCAGATCTGTGTGTCCTGGCTCTGAGTGTGCTCTCAGATGTGTGTGTGTGTGCATGTGTGTGTATGTGCATGCATGTGTGACCGGAAGTCCTTTGATTTCCAGCCCCAAAGAGTTCCTGAGAAACCAGAGTCTGTTTTAATTTGGCCTCCTTGTCTCATGGACTATGTGAGTGACTTGCTCAAAGGGAGGTGTTCTATCTCTGACTATCCCAGCTCTTCTGTGTCCCCCGATCCTCTGGCTGTGCTGAATTTCCCTGGGTTTCTTCCCACACAAACCTGACCTGTGTATGTCCACTTCTAGGCTAGCGGTTTAGCTACAGTCTTTTCTTCTTCTTTGTTGGTGGTTGCCCTTGTCACATAATAACAAGTGTGTTTCCTGATTGAGGCAGATGAAGATGTACAATGAACCATCAGTAAAGACTGGAAACTGCCACCAAGTTCTGTAAGTAAAGCAGACTGGCTTCTGGCAGATCCACTTCAGCTTCTAGTGGAATCACCCTTCCAGGAACTGGTCTTCGGAGCAGGGATTGACCTAAGCTTCTCCATAAAGCTAACCAAATATAAAGAGCCTCCACACATTTCTTCAACTGGATAAGATCCATGTCTATAACATGTTTGTATTCTCTGTTTCAGGCAAGGGTGGGTCATCTAGTCAACCTGCAAGTGGGAAACCCTCCTGCCAGGCACATTCCTTTTCTGAGAAGTTCTCAATTCTATTCTTAGTCTGGGTGAGCATTCGAGCATATGGCTGTGCCCTCGACTAACCACACGGATTAACCGCACCTCAGGTATGTGCCCATGAAGCTCGCTCTCAAGCCCACCACTGCCCAGTGCTCCCCACAGCATGGTTAGTGGGCGGCAGCTTGAAGGATGTGCCAGCCATTCTTCTCAGGGCTTGGAAATCTATTGCTGGATTAATCAAAACAGCAGGGACCGTCACACCCTGAAGAGTTGCTTTAACTGAATTACACCTTGATGTTTTGCCTGCAGACTGCATTAGGCATGTTCTAAGAACTGTTTCTATCCTCTTATTGTTGAGGCTTCGGCCCACCACATTATGCAGTCTCCTTTTTGGGAACCCGTGGGAAAAATTGCATTACTTTTTGGAGTAGGGGTGATTATGCTTCTCCTAAACTATTATTTTTTTTAAATCTTATGTACACGATGGATCACATACATCGTGTTTCCCTCTTTGCCTTGGCTGCCGCCAAGCTCACGGCCATGTCTGCAGCTTACCACAGCAGAGGTGGACTTCACAGTGGGCCACTCTGCGATAACCGTGCTCCTTTACAATCTTTGCTTCTCATTTTTCCCATCTTTTCTTTTCCTTGTCTGGAACTTCCTCACTGACATTTTTGTCATTTTGTTGCATTGTTCATATTTTTTAAAGTTGGCTTGAATTACTTTTAAAACAAGACAAAGAACAAAATAAACAAATATACAGGTAAATTCCTACCAACATGCTCAATATGTAGGACATCGGAGTGGGAGAGAAAATCACTTAATAAACCATGTAGGCATCTAGAAATGTTAGAAGATGCATCATGGCCTATTTTCTCCTCTGAGTGAGGCATGCCAGGACTGACCTACGGCAGCCCAGAAGGGCCATAGGTGTCCTTCTACAGAGTACAGCTAATTCTTGTTAATGAAGCAAAAAGCATCCGCTAACTCACTGGGCTCTGAACCATCTAGCATGAGATGGCTGTAAAGCTTGTCTCAGCCGCTGACACCCCTGTTCTCTCATCTTACAGTGGGGGTCAGGTGAGGAAGCTGTGCCTTCCACACCTTCAGTCCCAGGTAGAATCTGGGCTCACCGTGTGCAAGCAACAGCTGAATGAGCGCGAGAGATTGAAGTAGGCTGGTTGAGTCAAGAAGTCCATGTCCCTGTGAGCCATGGTCAGCTGTCCCCCAGCTGTCAGTGAGCTCCTGTGCCCTGAGGCCAGCAGGACTTGCCCATCATTCAGGAGAAAGAGGAAAGGACAAAGAACGCACTTTCTTGTGAGCTTCTGTTTCAGCATTAGGCTTGGCAATGGATCTTCGTAATCACTTCATAAGTTTAGCGATTATTACTTTCGTGCACTAGATAGGATCTGTCTTCTGAAGACTGTACAAAAATAAGGATCAGGCACAGCCTTTGCTTGGCCTGTTCACAGATAAATTTGACAGACAGATAAGATCCAAACACGGACAAATGATGAAAACATACTTTGCCGTATTTGCAAGCTGATAAAGTTATTCTGGGGGTTGATATTCTTTTAAATTTTCAATAAAGCAGTGGGGGGGGGACCCTGTTTTCACACCACAGTTCACTTCAAAGAGGAGCAGCATAAAACCAGAAACACAAAACCCACAAGACTGGGGAGGAGAGGCAGGGCCACCTGCTTTACGGGAAGCCGGGTCCATCCATTGAGAGACGATTTATTCAGATTAGGGATTACTCACGCTTCTCACATTCTTATATTTGTGTGTTCCTCCCTTTTGCTTGCCAGCTGGCAGACATTTCAGAATGCCTCTGTTCCCACGCAGGGTGATGCTAGAGAAGGAGGAGGCAAGGAAAGCAAAACTCAAATTTAAGGCTGACCTGTCTTTGAGTGACTGAAGGTCCTTCTATTCCGTGGAGCCAGTGAGCTGTCCTCACTCCAGGGGCAGGCGACTTCCATCTTGGCCTCACCCACAGCTAGACAGATTACTACTATCAGGTTCCTTCCACGATGGGGAGATAGGAAGTTTCAGTGGGACTTAGGGTGTTATTGATGAATGCGCAAGGGTGCATGGCTTGAAGAAGAAATGTTAACTATTTTAACCAGAGCCCCCCAACCCCTTCCTACTGCTGTGCCCTTCCCCTGTCCCCAGCACACACATCAGGGAAGGCCAGGCGAGTTCTTGACACAATGCTTGATTCTAATGGAATAATGTAATATATTTTAGCAACTACTGTTATTGTTAATTTGGTTTCCTCTTTGACATTCTGGCCATTCTGGCAAAAAAAAATGCTAAAATAAAGGTAGCACAAAGTATCTGATTTATTGCAACTTCATTGATTCATGATTTTTCTGTATAGCAATGCAGCAGGTAATCCAAAAGTCAGCCCGATATTTTTTATGCCAACCTCGGTCATTGTGCTTCCACCATCCTTGGGTCTAAAAATATTGGAAGAAGGAGCACACTATTTCATGGCATTTTTCACACTATAAGTAAGTGAGAAAAAAGATCTGTATTCTTGTAGTACAGTTACACATATTCAAGACAAAAATTGATATAAGTCTGGAAATGAGAGATGTGATGAAATGAGGGTGGTTTTAAAGAATCGAGGTAGGGCAAGTCACACTCTGGAAAGCATTTCCAAATAAAACCCACAACTCCAAAGCTCACTACTACCAGATACATCATAGTTTTGCTTCTAGTAAGTATGGGAGAGATTTTCCAGGCTAGTTGAAGTTTTAAACCAGTCTAAAAGGTTGATGTATTGCTCTGTAGCTTACATTCCTTTCTAAGCAAGGAAAGAACTATTTTTTAAAAGACCACCTGATCCAGAATCTGTTCCTGTTAAATGCCAATGCTTCCTTATTACCTTGAGATCTTAATAGACGTGATGGGACATTATATCTTGTCACACAGGCCACTGCAAACTGTTTTTCTTATTTCTTTCGTGTTAGCAAAGAAACGCTTCTAAAGAGAAGAAGTGTTCTCTTTATAGCATCCATTACAAACAGTCTATCAGAAATGCCTTTTCAAGATCTTTCCATCTCTTCTGTTTCTTTAACCACTTTGTTCTTTCGGATACAATCTATTTGACTCTCAACATTTCAGTTTACTAAGAAACATGAATCATCAAGAGGACAGAAGAAATGAAATAACTTTTTTTTTCATTCCTTACATGCCCATCAGGATTGTTTTGGAGAATGTGTGGCCACGGGATATGGATTGAACATGGAAAAAAGTTAAGAGTGATGATATTTTCTAAGAAAAGGGTGATTTATTAGAGTGTTTGCTCTTTTTATATCTACTTCATCAGTTAAATACTACTTTATTCCAACATATACTGTAAATGAAAAATGTAGCACGTTATTATCCTAATATGCCTCCTCAATAATGTAAAAATATATTCCATAAATCAGAAATGTTTGGAAATGGGTATAATTAATGCTGACCCTGTGGAAATCCATCATTTTTGGAAATAGTCACCATCAGCTTTCGTAAAAGGTGAACACAATTTGAGTTTGATGCCATTCCTTCCCCTCTTTCTTGCCTCATCTCCAACTCTGTCTTGCAAAGTCACCTTCCTCCTCATGCACCAATGCTCCCTTGCTTTCTTGAACTTCCTACTACCTTGTACGCCCCAGGTCTGGGGCCCGGGAGGTAAACTTGCTGTAATACCATTCCTCCCTCGGCCTGTGCGGAGGATCTTTGAGCTCTCAGGGACCTGTGAATAAAGGAACCCCACAGAAAGGGTAAGGGCCT
>PVKY010003021.1:0-23128 GCA_004027775.1 Bradypus variegatus | reverse complement strand
AGATTCATCCCTGGGAGTCATATCCCACAGTGCCAGGGAGATTTACACCCCTGGGTGTCAGATCCCACGTAGTGGAGAGAGAATTGCGTTCATCCACCGAGTTGGTTTAGCTAGAGAGAGAAGGTCACATCTGAGCAACAAAGAGGTACTCAGGGGGAGACTCTTAGGCACAATTATAAGCAGGTTTAGCCTCTCCTTTTCAGTAATGAGCTTCATAAGGGCAAGTCCCGTGATAGAGGGCTGGGCTTATCAAACTGCCAGTCCTCAATGTTTGTGAGAACATCAGCAACAATCCAGGTGAGGAAGCCCAACACCTCTGCATTTTACCCCAGCTCCTCAGGGGGCCCTGCATATACAGTTTTATTCTGTGTCCAAATTACTTTGTGATATGTCTCTATTTCACACTAACTGATGCAGACCTACCAGGTCTCGATTCCCATTAAAAGTTCCATGTAATTATGGTATTTGAACAAACTGTATGAGTTAAATTGTTTAGGAAATACAGATCTTGTACCAACTAAACATCTCTTCCCTAGGTCTCACGTGGAATTTGAAGTTTTAAATGCCCCTGAAACCATGAGACAATAAATTCCTGTCATTTAACCAATGCATTGTGTTGTATTTGTCACAGCAGCTCTGGCAAACTAAGACAGGCCTCTATGAACAACTTAATCATACTTAATGGTGAAAGATTGAATGAATTTCCATTAATATCAGAAACAAGAAAAAGATGTCCATTCTTACTACTTCCATACAACATTGTACTGGAGGTTCTAACTACAGAAATTAGGCAAGAAGTAAAGCTATCTTTACTTGCAGATGATAAGATCTTTTATATATAAAATTCAAAGGAATCCACATACACACAAAAAAACTATTAAGATTAATAAACACATTCAACCAGGTTGCAGTATATGATATTGTTATATAAAATTCAAGTGAATTTCCACACACCAGTACTGAACAATCTGAAAATAAAATTAAATTCCATTTATAATAGCATGAAAAAATGAAATACTTAGGAATAAACTTAACAAAAGAAGTGCAAGGCTTGCCTACTGAAAACTACAAAACAAAACATTATTGAAAGAAATTAAAGATGGCTTAAATAAATGGAAAGGCATCATATGCTCTCGAATTAGAAGACTTAATCTTGCTAAGATGGTAACTCTCTGTAAATTGATCTACAGATTCAATGTAATACCAATCAAAATCCTAGCTGCCTTTTCGCAAAAGTTTGCAAGCCGATCCTAAAATGCAAATGGAAATACAACAGACCCAAAATAGCCAGTATAATCTTGAAAAAGAAGAACAAAGTTGGACCCAAACTTCCCAATTTCAAAACTTAGTACAAAGCTGTTGTAATCAAGACAGTGTGGTAATGGCTTCAGGATATCATATAGATCAATGGGAAGAGAATTCAGTCCAGAAATAAACCCTCACACTTAGACTCAACTGATATTCAACAAGGATGCCAAGACAATTTCTGGGGAAGGGGGAAGGAATAGTCTTTTCAGTGCTGAAACAAGTGGATATACACATGCAAAAGGATGAAGTTGGACCCCCACCTCAAACCATATATAAAAATTAACTCCTGCCCTCTCTTCCTCTCTTTGCTCGCCATCGTTGTGGGTGCCTTTGACTGCCATCTTCACCATGTCTTCTCATAAGACTTTTAGAATCAAGCAATTCCTGGCCAAGAAACAAAAACAGAATCACCCCATTCCTCAATGGATTTGAATCAAAGCTGGTAATAAAATCAGGTACATAGATGATCATACTGTGAACGGCTGACTGTATACCATGGATGATTGTATATTATATGATTGTGTTTGAATAAAACTGAATAAAAAAAAAATCAGGTACAACTCCAAGAGGAGACATTAGAGAAGAACCAAGCTGGTCTGTAAGGAATGGCACGTGATGGCACATATTGATTCTGTACCAAGTTCAGCAGCACCTTCTGGTTGAAAAAGTCCTCCTTTCTGAAAAGCTGGACTTATTTTATTGGGGAAAAACCTGGCTTTTCTTTGCTTTTGTGCTTCTGCATAAATAAGTTGGTTCAGTAATAAATATGTGAGGCCTTTTGCTTGGGGGAAAAAAAAAGTAACTCCAAATGGATCAGAGACCTAAATGTATGTGCTAAAACTATAGAACTCTTAGAAGAAAACATAGGAATAAAACTTTGTGATCTTGGGTAGGCAGTAGTTTCTTAGATATGAAACCAAAAGCACAGGTGATAAAATAATAGATAAATTGGATTTCATCAAAATTCAAAATTTTTGTACTTCAGGGACACCATGAAAAAAATGAAAAGTCAATCCATAAAACTAAAGAAAGTATTTGTAAATCATACATCTGATATGGGGCTTACTTGGTATTTATTTAGAACTCTTACAACTCAACAATAAAAACACTACCCAATTAGAAAATAGGCAAAGTATTTGAATAGACATTTCTCCAAAAAAGATACACACACGAAAAAGATGCTCAAAATCGTTATTTATTAGGGAAATGCAAATCAGAACCACAATGAGATCAGTGTAATTAAAAAGAAAATAATATGTTTTGGCAAGGATGTGTTGAAATTGGAACCCTCATATATTGCTAGCAGGAAAGTAAGATGGTGCAGCTGCTTTGGAAAACAGTCTGGCAATTCCTCAAAAAGTTTTAAACATAGAGTTACATGATCCAGAAATTTTACTCCTAGGTGTACACCCAAGAGAATTAAAAGTGTATAAATTAGAAGCAAAAACTTGCACATGAATGTCCACAGAAGCATTATTCAAAATAGCCAAAACTGGACACAACCCAGAAGTCCATCAGCTGATTAATGTAAAAACAAACACTTATATCTATACTATGGGATATTATTCAGCCATTAAAATTATTGAAGTACTAATAATGTTACAACATGGGTGTACCTCGAAAACATACTAAATGAAATAAGCAAGACACAAAAAGCCACGTATTGTATGATCTATTTATATGAAATGTCCAGAATAGGTAAATCCATAGAGACAGAAAGATTAGTGGTTGTCAGATGCTTATAGGTACGGGGTTTCTTTTTGAAGTGATGAAAATATGCCCGGATTAGTGACGATGGTTGCACAACTTCATAGATTACTAAAAGCCACTGAATTGTACATTTGAAAAGAATGAACATCATTATGGTTTGTGAATTATATCTCAAAAAAGACGTTATTTTTAAAAATGAGAATCTGAACTTGTCACGCTTGGTTCTAAACCCTCCTGTGGTCTCTTTCTCACTCCATGAAAAAGCCAAAGTCTTCATCTTCACCGCTTCCCACAAGGCCCCACACAACCTGCTCCCGTCATGTCCCTGAACTTGTCACTTCTCATTCACCCATTGGTTGTTCTGTCCAGCCACACTGGCCGTCCTTCAGTCTCACTTCTGTGCTTCTGCGTGTACTGTTTCCTCTGCCTGAAATGTTCTCTCTCCAGCTATTTCCATGGTTTGTGGATACATATACACACTCACACATGCATACAGACAGACAGACACACATGGATGCCAGGCTTGCTTTCAGTAAGTTAACTAAAGGTAAATGTAAATTAAAATCAGTTTTTACCCCTTAGCATGACAAATGTAAAAAAAATTTGCAGTGTTTTTGAGCTATTAGGAATACAGCTATTTTTACATATTAATTCTGGGAATTCAAATAGTTACAGCTGCAAATTGAGGGTAATTTGGTGAAAGAAAAGCAAAATATACAAATTTGCAATTATTTTGGCAATGAACAACAAAAAGATGACTAAAAACCCTTACCTGTTTGGAAGAAATTATAATGGAAATTACAAAACATTTAAAGCTGTAGGGCAAAGCCAAATCAATTTGGAAAGGGAAATAAATTCACAGCCGTCAGTGCTTATACTGGAGGAGAACAAAAAGTTTGAATTAATGAGCTTATCCAAATGTAAAAAGTTTTAAAAAAGAACAAAACAAACACAAAGAAAGAAGGAAATAAGAAACATAATGAAGAGTGAACAATGAAATAAAATGTATTTACTCTTTCAGAGACCACTTCTAGGTATTTCTTCTATAGGTATACTGACATCCGTGGAACATAATGTATGTACCAGGTTGGTCCTTGCAGCTCTGTTTATAATAGCAAAAGCCTGGGAACAACCTCAGTGGCCACCCATAATCCAGATTATGGGACATCCAGCCGAGGGGAAACTCTTCAGACACTTAAAAAGTAAGACTGTCTCATACACTGCCAGTGGGAATGAATGTGGAGATAGTTTGGATAACAACTTGGCATTGCTGATGATGCTGAAGACGTGATGTGCACAAACCCAGCAATTCTACTCCCAGGTATATGCATGGAAACCTCACCATGCGCACAAGCAGACATCACTAGTAACAGTCAAAGCAGCATTTTTTCCTTATTACCAAATGATTAGGAAGGGCCCAAATATCCATCAATAGAATGAATAAATTGTGGTTCAGCCATGCAATGGATTATTAGACAGCAGTGAAGACGAGTGAACTAGAAATGTTCTTACCATCAGATGACTCTCAAAAAATACAATACAGACAATATGATTCCATTTATTAGGACCCCAAACAAGAACATGAAACAAAACCTTGTTTGAGGATTCAGATAACTGGAAAGAAAAGCAGGGTATTAAGATGCAATTCAGGACTGTGGCTATCTCCCAGGGCAGAGATGATGATACTATTCAAGAGGGACATGGAGAGGACTCCAAAAGAGCTGTGAATATTTTATTTAAGCTAGGTGGTATCTGCGTATTTTATGATAATTTTAAAATAATGTTTTGGCACATGTATATAATTTACCTAATTAAACGTCTAAGAACAAAACCAAAAAAGAACGAGACACCCAAGGAACTGGCAGCAGTGATTGCCTTCTGGGAGGGAAGTGGGGATGAAGAGGGAGGGAGATTGTTAACTGCAAACTATTTGATACTGTTTGAATTTGCACCATGTTCAGGTGTTAATTAAAAAAAAAATTAGATGAAAAAAAGCTTAGTGTTAAAAAAGAAAAAAAGGTGCAGGCCAGAGGAGCTCCCAGAGGCACCGGATGGGGCTGCTCCCCAAGGTCACCGATGCGGATGGATGGTCCTGTGAGGCATCCTTCGCCTTCTTCAAACTGAAAGGAGTTACTGTGGCTGAATTTAGAGGTGGAGGAACTGGACAGGCCCGTGTCCAAGGGGAATGTGAGGAGATTCTCCCTAAAAATGCGGCATCTAACAGTGGATAGAGCCCCAGGAGCTGGGGACTTTGGCACCACTGTGAGCCTTGCCAGAGAGGCTCTGTATCTTGAGGAGTTTTGACCCTGGACTCGGTTGGGGTGGTCAAGAGATGACATTTAAGCCAAGGTTTGGAGGACGAGGAGCAACACTAGGTAGAGGGAACAGCCAGTGCAAAGGCCCTGAGGCAGAAATTAACAGTGGGCTTTCCAGAAGAGGAAGGAAAGCCAGTTTTGGTGCAAGTCTAGAACAAGTGGAAAGGGCAGGCATAAATCTTGTGGGGTCTGAAAGGGCCAAACATGGCTGGTGAGGTGTTAAAGAGGTGAAGGACTAGCTCCTTCAGAGGTGGTGACTTTGGTCTTTCCACTCCCTGGGCTTCGTATCTGGAATGGGGCAGGCCTCTGAAGTCCCTTCTGTCTCCAGGCATTCTGGGCACTCTTCAGGACAATCCTGAGGCAGGTGCTATCACCATTCCTCTTTTGGATGAGGAACAGAGGCCCAGAAAGCCTTTGTTGTGACTTTCCCAAAGCCACAGAGCTACTGAGCGCAGATTCCGTTTTTGAACTCAGACAGTCTGGCTCCAGAGCCTGTCCCTAAACCTCCACTCCACATTGCCGCCCTCATAACCTTACCCCTAGGAGGCACTGCGTCTGCTTTGACGCCAGAGAACGCCTGCTATTCCCTCTTACAAGCAGCCGCGGGCCCTTGCGTTCGTGGCTCGAGTCCCTTGCGCCGCAGTGTCCCCATCTACAGTACATCCCAACATTTGCCCCGACCGACAGATACTCGGCTGGTCTGGAAGAACATTACGCGTGAGCCCCAAACAAGTTTCTGACACCACTTTTAAGATGCCAAGGGGGGGGAGGGGAGAGGATGGCTTTGGGGAGAAAAAAGATGGGGAGAGCGAACGCAACGGCTCATCGGTCTCCATGCAATCGCCGAGCAATTTTCGGTCTTCACCACTCCCCTCCCCGCACCACACACATTTTTCGCGTGCGGGCTGAAAATAGGTCGTGGTCCCTTTAAGGCCCGCCCCTCCCTCCCCCAAAACTTCCCAGCGTCTGCTCCCTTTTCGATCCGGGACGGCCGGCCAGGCTCGCCGCCGAGCTGGTAGGGGCTGGGGGCGAGGGGCCAGGGAGGGGCGCGGTGGGACTGGCAGGAGGCGCCACCCGCGGCCCGCAGCCGCCGCCCGAGCGAGGGGGTGGGGGAGGGGCGGAGGCCGGGAGCGCGGGGCGCAGAGGTCGGGGCCGCTGGGTCGCCCGCCGTGGAGGCGCGCGGGCCAGTGGCCTGGAAGGTGGGGCGCGGGAGATGGTCCCGCGCGTTCGGTCCGCGCACGCCGGCACGAGGGGCGTCCGGGCCAGGCGCGGGGGCGGGGAGGGGAGGGCCCCTCTCCCCCCTCCCCGCGCCGCATTCCTCTGACGATGGGACTTCGTGACCCCGCCCTTTGGAGGGACCAGCCCCGCCTTCCGCCCGTCACTCGGATCACATGTTTGGGACGTCACGCCGTCCCCCATTTCGGTTCAGATCGCATTTGCAGCACGTCCCCGTCGGACTGGGAGTTGGCCGGGATCCCCGTTGGCCTCCCTAACGTTCCTGTCGCCGTGAACCGGCAGACCCACCAGGCCTGCCCGCCTTCTTTAGTGCCAGTAGCCCCGTTTCAAAACAGTTGCCACGAGGATCCCGATTTCGAGAATTTCCTACCAGAGCAGGGAACTAGGAATGTCTCCCGCATTTCCCTGGACTTTCTAAGTGCAGTGTTTCCTCAGCAGGTAGCACAAGGCATGGGGTCCTCGGTCCACCTCCGCGCCCCTCCTCTAGCGGGAACTGCAGCGGGTCGCCCCACAGGGTGCGGCTGTTCTGCTTCGTCGGGTCTGAGACTCTGAGGGAGGCCATTCTCTGCCAGGCTGTCCCTGTCCGGCCCCTGAGGGAGGAAGGCCCGATAGGACCACAATAAGCACACCCCCCCGCCCCCGTGCCCCTTGCAGCACGCTTACACTCCGCCAGGGTTTCACATAACGGCCGAGGCAGGGACCATCGTCCCCCCTGCCCACACAGGGCTCTTTCTAAACCAAAGGACAGTGATGATCCGTTATGGTCAGGGCAGTCACGTAAAAAACCATCGCTCGGAGTGATCAGGGGTGAGTACGGAGGAAGCCCAGAGGTCTGAACTGGTAGGCGCAAGGCGCCTTTTCAGATGAGACTTGTGGACTGAGACCGCACGGACAAGAGAAATTATCCCTTGGTTCGGCAGGAGGGGTGGTCGGGAGAGTGTTCCGCCTGGGTAAACATCCTCCCCCTTCTGCAAACCGAAAGGAGTTACTGTGGCTGAACTTAGAGGTGGACTTAACAAGACAAGGTCCGAAAACAGTCGGCAACAGTGAATAGCTCTAAACTGAGGGAGAGGGTCAAACTTCGGTTAAAAAATTTCCTCTGGCATTGTGAAGGTTGGAGGTGGAGAGCGAGAGGGTTTAGTGCGGGTTATAGAGAGGTCCCGGAGCTACCATTCCAGCCTCCAGGCCCTGCACACAGTAGGCACTCGATCAACACTCCGGTACTCCAGCCCTTGGTCCCCTAGAGGACGGCCCCACCTCCGAAGGCGCCAAAAAGCATGTTCGCGCATGCATTCTCGCTCCCGAACCTTTCCTAGACCGCCGAAGGCCGCCTACCAGCCTGGGGAACTCCCTTTTTTCACTCAATCAGAATCCATCAGTAGCCCTACCGTCTGAGGAGAGGGGCCCTCTGTTCTCCATTGGCCAATCGGATGGAGCCGCAAAAGATGGGCATCCACAGTAGCCACTAGAAAGAGGCAAAAGGGAGAGTCTTATTTCCTTGCGGAGTGGCGTGGAAAGGTAGTCGACCGTACTGGACGCCAAAGGTTTCGATTTGATGGATTAGACAATAATCCAATGAAAGTGGGAAGGAGGCGGAGCTTCTCAAGGAGCCTATCAGGTGCTTTTAGGGAGGCCTGCCCTAGGACTCCTAGTGCTAGAAATCCGACCTATCAAATTCGAGTTTATTTTAGGGCGGCGGAGTCGGCGAAATGATTGGCAGGAAGCGCTAACCTATAAGGAGTGTCACAGACAAGCGAGGGCGGACCCTAATGCAGAACGGCGTGGGCAGTATCCAATAGGCGCACAAAGCGTGGGGCGGCTTCCCCTCCCCCCGCGGCGGGACCAGTGGCTCCCCCTATCGGGTGGGGGCGGCGTGTGACGGGCATGTCCCTCCCCCAATGAGAGGCGGGGGGAGGCGGGTTCTGTGTCGCCATGTCGCGGAGGCTGCTGCCCCGGGCGGAGAAGCGGCGGCGGCGACTGGAGCAGAGGCAGCAGCCGGACGAGCAGCGGCGGCGGGCAGGAGCGATGGTGAAGATGGCGGCGGCGGGCGGCGGAGGCGGCGGTGGCCGTTACTACGGCGGCGGCAGTGAGGGCGGCCGGGCCCCTAAGAGGCTCAAGACTGACAACGCCGGCGACCAGCACGGAGGCGGTGGCGGTGGCGGTGGAGGAGCTGGGGCAGCGGGCGGCGGCGGCGGGGTGAGGCCAGGGCCCTAGATGCCGGGGCCGCCGGAGAGGGGAGAGAGAATTTCCCACTTTGGGGGTATTCATTTGGGTGGGGGGGGTAGTGTGCGCACGCGCCCAGGCTCTCGCGCCGTTGACGGGGTGGGGGAGGGGCAGGCGTTGGGCAAACGGCGGGGTTGGCGCGAGGACAGACGTTTGCGCCTGCGCGCAACCCTGAGTGTGGAGGGGGTGTGGAGGAGGTGTCTCGCTCTGCGGAAGGTGCACTGCGCAGGCGCCGCGGGCTGGCGTTTGGGGCAGGGCACGTGGCCGGGCGGGGTTTTTTTTTTTTTTTAACCGTTTTCTCTGACCCTCGTGCGCAGGCGCACTTCTCCTGCAAAGCCTCGTGGGCGGTTGAGGGGGGCACCTCGTGAGCTGGTACGGGTGGGCAGTGGCCTGGTCGGCGCCTGAATAGAGAGTTCCTTCCGGTCGTGATTTAATCTCTCTGTCGTCACGACGTGTCTGGATGCAAAAAGTGATTTGTTTGAAGATATTCCCCAGCAGTGGAACAGACTATGTTCCCTGGATTTGTGGGCACCAAAAGCGTGAAGAGAGACGTACCAAAGGTCATTTTAACCGTTTGGGATTTAAGCCCTGCTTTGGAGCCATCAGGAGATCACTTACAATTGCAGTGGGTTCAAGGCACTCTTCTGAAGCCAGGCTTACCCTTAGATACCCTAAGTTAAGAAACTGGGTGCACGCTGAATGGTAATATTTGGAAGTAGTTAACAAAGTGGGAAATGTTACCTATGTATGTTGCCACAGTAGAAATTTAGAAAGGAAAAACTGGGTGCAGTAGATTTGATAAACTACAGTGTTCCCTGTGGGTGGGTTTGGTGGAATGGATTCAGCCTCTAGTCGCAGTTCCCCTCCCTCCAAGTTCTTGAAGTTCTGTCCTCTTTAGCTACTTTCAGGGTTTAGCATGATCCATAGCTATGGTTTACAATCATTTTAATCCACAGCAGGCTTTGTGCCATACGTTTTAAGGACATCTTAATTGAATTCTTAAAATCTCTCTATGAGGTAAGGAGGGATTAGGATTCCCCAATTATGGCAGAGGAAAGGGGATTAGGTTTTATAGCTAGAAAGGGGCAGCAGGGCTGTTAGAACTCTGGACTGTGCAACTCCAAACGGCTGAGCTGGAAGCCACATGGGTGTGCTTTCTGTGTTTTGGGTGGTTGGTTCCTGAAGTAAAATCCAATTCTGCGTCTGTTCCATGGGTTTCCTCTACCTGGTGGCTCTCTGACAGGGAGATTGGGCCCAGAGCTCAGGATAGGTAAAGATGAAATTACTTTCCTCCTGATTTTCCCAGCACTTCTGTCTGCTTGGTGGGAGGATAAGTCCCCTGGGAAGGGGTTTGTCTTGATTCTTAGTAATATGGGTCAGAAGTTTCTTTTTTTTTTTTTCTAGAAGACTTTTTTCTTAGTCTGGCCTGGTCATTATTTTTTCAGAGATCTTGTGGGGAGAAGTAACTAAAGGCTTGAAGGGGTAAAGACTGGGGTAGAGCTGCTTGGTTAGGTGCTGATGGTAGCAACTTGCTCATCATGAGAAAGGGCAGAGAAGCTAGGGTAGACGCAGAGGAGAAGCCCTGATTCAGACTGCAGCAGACAACTATTTGCCGAGTCTTTCCTGCCGGTGGTGTCCCCTGTCCAAGCCATTCCCTTTTCCTGTGTTTCTTTGATTGAAAGAACATGAGGAAGAGCGACAGGCCTCTGGAGGAATATATGATTTGGGGCTTCTCTGGTCCTCCATTCTATCTCCCTCAGAAGGTGCAGCAAGAGCCAGTGGGCAAGTGGCCACCCACTCAGGGCCTCTGTTCTCCTGGCACAGAATCCTTTTGGGGTGATTGTCATCTGCCCTGAGTCCTTCCTGGGTGACACCTGTCTGTCTTAATTTAAGTGGGTCCTCAACATTACAGAGGCCAGTTGGCCACCATTTTGTTCTGCAGAAAATGAAAACTCTTGTTTCTGCTTCCTTTGCTCAGGAGAACTACGATGACCCGCACAAGACACCTGCTTCCCCAGTTGTGCACATCAGGGGCTTGATTGATGGTGTGGTGGAAGCCGACCTTGTGGAGGCCTTGCAGGAGTTTGGACCCATCAGGTACTGGGCTCAGTACCCAAAAAAGTCTAGGGTCTCCAAAAAAGTCAACTTTTGGTTTCTTGTTTGAAGTAGTAACCTGACCATTCTGGGTGGGAATCCTTTGGCTAGGTCCTGGGGTTCTTGTTTGGGTTGGCCATTGGGTCAGGTGACAGCAAGTTCTGTGCCCTATTTTCCTCCAACTTGGCCTTGTTGTTTTACTCAATATTTTTTCACTTATCAAGTGTTGAGTAATGAGCATGTGTTTGGTACTTGGGAACACAGTGGTGGGCAAAACTGTCCTGGATCCCTACAAGACGGTTTCCTGCCCCGAGTGATTAGCATTGTGATAGGAAAAGCCCAAGAGTCAACGGAAGACTCAAGAGAAGAACTCAGGGAGACTTTGCAAAGGGGGCAATGACCTCTTTTGTCTTTTATGCCATTTGTAGCATGGGGCATTCAAGTCAGGAAGCTGTGACAATATACAAAGGAGTCAGTTCACAGAAAATTGGAGGGCGTCCTCCTGCTCTTGTCTCTGTTCCCTAAAGAAGATTGAAATCTGTTTTCTCTTTGCCAGCTATGTGGTGGTAATGCCTAAAAAGAGACAGGCACTGGTGGAATTTGAAGATGTGTTGGGGGCTTGCAACGCAGTGAACTACGCAGCTGACAACCAAATCTACATTGCCGGTCACCCAGCTTTTGTCAACTACTCTACCAGCCAGAAGATTTCTCGCCCTGGGGACTCAGATGACTCCCGGAGCGTCAACAGTGTGCTTCTCTTTACCATCCTGAACCCCATCTATTCTATTACCACGGTGTGTACCAGTTCCTTTAGACTGCTGTGGGGGTCCCCTTCCTCCTTCCCTTCCTCCCAGTCCCCATGAGCCAGACTGACCTGTCAGTGCCCCTTTATCTTGCCTGTCTTTGCTTTTACAGGATGTTCTTTACACTATCTGTAACCCTTGTGGCCCTGTCCAGAGAATTGTCATTTTCCGGAAGAATGGCGTCCAGGCCATGGTGGAATATCCTTTACTGGGAAATAGGTGTTCCTTAGGATTGGGAGTTCTCATGGGGATTGTCAGGGGTCCATTTTTTCAGCCAGTATCTACCCACTGAATGCCTGTTATGTGCCAGATGCCTTCACAAAGCCTGTGGTCTGGTGGGAGAAACCGTTAACAGATAAGTGATCAGGCATATAGAATAGAATTGCAGAACTTAAAACTATAGTGAAGGGAAAGAAGAGAGTGTTGTGAGATACAAAGAGAAAGGAATCTAAAAAGGCATTTGGAAAGGTCTCTTGAGGAGGTGATGTCCTATTTCCGAGAGGACCCAGGAGTTGGTTTTCCAAGTAGAAGGAACAGCTTCTGCAAAGGCCCTAAGGTGGGAAGGAGCTTAGTTTTGGAGAAATCCAGAGATGCAGGGGCTGAAAAAGAGCTGGCAGGGAGGAGAGGGATTTGTGATAAACATTGGAAGAAGTTAATAGGGCATCGTAGACAGCAGTGTGAAGCTTGGCTTGGGGCTATAGGAAGTCCATAGTAGAATTTTCAGACAGGGGCATGATTCAGTTGATGTTTCAGGTATTGTTAGGTTTAGTCAAACAGCAGCAGCAAGAGGGAGGGGTTGGGCAAAAGATGATGTTTTGGTCTGGAGTTGGTGGCAGAGGAAGTTGATTGCCAGTGGCACCTCTTGGTCAGTGGGATGGAGTGAGAGTGTAGATGAAGAACTCTGGCCAGTGACTTCTCACCTTGGGCAGCACTCAGTCAAATCCAGACTTGTGGTCTTTCCCCTGAGACGGGTGGCTGTGGGCAGTGAACTGACCCCAAAGTCCACATGCACCACAGTCTTTCGGTGTTACGTTGATTTGGTCTTTTTCTGGGACAACTTGAAGCCCTTTCCAAAGAGCTTTTGTGGCAGGACTTTCCTTAATTTGACTCACATTTGATTCTGTGCAGAGTGCCCAGCGGGCCAAGGCCTCACTCAATGGGGCTGACATCTATTCTGGCTGTTGTACTCTGAAGATTGAATATGCGAAGGTAAGTCTAGAAAGTGACTGCCCTTGTTGAGCTTCCAGATAAGCTAGGGCATGGCTGATGTCAAGCTTTGTTCTTTGTTGCTGCAGCCTACACGCCTGAATGTGTTCAAAAACGATCAGGATACTTGGGACTACACAAACCCCAACCTCAGTGGACAAGGTAATCCTGACGGTCACTTTGTTCTAAACACACCCGCCTTGCCTTCACTCGACTAGTGCACTTCATAGACCTGGGCTCAGGGTTATGTAATGCCATTGGGCTCCCTGTGGACATGGGTGGGCTTTGGGGGTCAGTCACCTCTTAGGAAACCACATCCCAGCAGGAGAGGATGAACGAGAGACCTCTGCTGTTTGGAGCCCTTTGATGCAGCTGAGGGTGCAGAATTGAGGCAAAGGTTTGGAACAGGACATGGGGAGCAGGGCCACTGAGATCAAGGCCAGGGTGGTGGCTCATAAACCAGTAGCAGCTCCCAAATGGAATCTGCTGCTTCCCTTTTGGGAGCCTGGTTAGGGTCACTGACTCTCCATTCTTGCTGGCCTGGAAATGGCCCTCTGGCTCTCTGCTGTTGAGGGTCTGACTATGGGGCTGAAAAATTGGGGAGGTGACGAGGGCACTCCCCAGGCTCTCGGCAGCAGAGCCCTTGAACAAGTTGATCTTGAGCAAGTTGGATTGGAGCAGGGCGGACATGCCTCACCTCACTGGCAGAAGGGACTGAACATCTCTGCAGAGGGCCCAAGTGGACATCCCCCTCCCTGGGATCTGTCAAAAGACGGTTTGTCTTTGGTAGGGAGAGGTGGAGGATTGCCTTGGACAGAACCGCACCCCTTGGCAAGACCGTCCATCTCTGTGTCTCTCTTGGTCTGATTCGTCGGACTAGGCCATGGGCTAAGGGAGGAGCTGTTTGTTGACATCGTACAGGTCCTGGGAGGCCAGAGGCCCCCATTCCTAGGCAGGCTTATCTTGCTTGTCCTTGGCAGCTGGGAAACGGTGGGCAGGGTGGGCTAGACTCTCCCCAGGACACCCATGATGGGTCCTGTGGGCCCAGCTGTCCCTTCCAAAGGTCAGAGGCAAATTGGTGACCGAATGAATGTACCAGAGCGGGCAATGGCATTACATGACTGCTAACAGAAACACGGCAACCAACCATTTCTTCTCCAAGGAACATAAGTAGAAGATGTGCAGACCGGCAGGGGCTAGTGGCAGGGGCTGGCTGTGCATTGGTTTTGATGTCTCTCAGCTTTGGCCGCCCCAGGGCTGGGGGCCAAAGAACGAGAGCTGATGAGGTGACCTGGAGTGAGGGCTGTGCTTCGCCACCCCCTCAGGAACCATACTTCAGCGGCTCTGCCCCTGCACATTGTTCACCAACACACAGGGTAGAAAACCACTAGCTCTTCCTGGAGAGAACAGGACATGCAGCCTCCACCACGTCCCCAGAAACAGCTGCAGACTTGAGCTCACTACATCAAGAACACCACACCGCGCTCCAAGGAACAGCTCCAAGCACAGAGGCAGACAGAGACAAAGAGAGAAAGAGACGCAACATGGCAGCAGACACTGCTTTTTTATTAAACATTAAAAAAAAAAGTCAAAATCCAAGCAAACTTGAACCCGAGAATGTACACAGAAGTAGGAAACACAGAGAACAGAGCTCTCCCAGCCAGCCAGCGGTGCTCTTTTCGGAGAACGTTGCATAGACTGAAGTAGATTCCATGGGCCTCCGAGACAATAGGATCCTCTCTCCATTCCTCGCCATATGGGTGTTTTTTGTGTTTTTTGTTTTTTAAGTCCTTTGGTTTGGGGAGGGCCTTTTTTTCTGTTTCAGTGTTTTTATTTTCTGCAGTCATCGGCTGCCAACATAATCTGCACCAACTGGAGATCAGAAACAAACCAAAAAAAAAAAAACTTAAACCACAACAACAACAAAAAAAATCAAAAACCAAACAGACCTAAAACCAGACAGCCAAACAGCTCAGAGGCACACAGTTACCTGCTGGCGGGTAACCGGGCGTGCTCCCAAGGCCAGAGCGCGGGCATAGTGGGGCCACTGGCACACTTCATAACCAGGAGACACGCACATGGAGCGCTACACAGCCAGAAGCACCGCACCACCGCACTGCAGCACACAAATGTGAGGAGCTGACAACACGGACACTATCCACTTCATACACCTTTATTTTCCACTTTTCTGGTATCTTCTGAGGACAGAACATCTGTAAGCCATTTTTGATTTAATCAAAACATTGACTTTTAAAAACAATTCTTAAAGAAATGTAGCGGATGTGTGCTGTAACTTGTATTTATGACTGTAAAACCGTGTGATGCAGGGTCGCAGTGTATGTTTGATGGGACGCCATCTTTCAGAACTGTGCTAACTCACTGTTGAAGCGTCCAATGGTAAGAGAAAATACAGATTTGTTTTTTGTGACAAATGGACATTGTACTCTGTACTTCTGCTGTAAGTAGCCCTTTTCCATCTTTGTAATGACTGGTTGTTGAAATAAAACCCAGGCTGGGTGGCAGGAAAGGGCAGTGCTCTCAAGAGCCCAGGGCTTTTTGGAGTCAGCCAGACCTGGGTACAAATCTGGGCTCATCCACTAACTTGCTTTGTGACCTTGGGCCAAACTGTTTGTTAAACTGCTCAGTTAACAGATAACTGCTGAGTTTTCCTTATTTGTAAAATGGGCCTAAAATAATACCTACCTCATAGGGTTGTTGTGAGGAATTTAAAAAGCTGTGATGTCTGCAAGGCACTTAGCACAGTGTCTGCCACTCAGGCTCCCGATGAGCACGAGCAATTATGAACTGCAGCTGGGGCCGGGAGGTGGGTCTGCGCCATTGTCTGGGTCTGAGACTGTTGATGCCTTGTACTCTGTTGCTCATTTGAACTGATTCTTGGTATTGCCCTGCTTGTCAGCTCCTGCAGTCCCTCTCTTTGGGTGAGACATGGCTTGGTGGGAGGGTCACTGGGACCAGGATTGACAAGTTGACTAGACAGAGTGGCCTAGAGCTCCTAGAACTGTGGGGCTTGGGGGCCCAGGTTATATCTGCTTTTTGCCTTACCCTGGGTTATTTCTCGATCTTATTCTCCTTTCCCTTCATTGGGAGATATTTTTAAAAACGGCTCTTAGCTCCGATAATAGTCAAGCTTCCATAACAGCTGAAAGTTCCCTAAAGGGCCCCAGAGCTGGACTTCCCATCAGGGCCAGGGCAAGTGAGAGAGACCTCTGGAACCTAGTGTTATCCTTCACAGAAAAAGGAAACCAGACCCCCCAGTGTGGGCAGGGTGAGAAAAGTGGGCTCCAGCCTTGAGACTTCGGCTTAAAGCCATAGGAAGGAGGCCCCAGCAGCCCGTGTAAGGAAGGCAGTGCTGCAGCACAGCTCACAGGAGCTGAGGGACTCAGGCTAGCCTGTGTAGTCAGAAGGGAGAGAGACAGCCCCCATGCTGAGCTAGGTGCTAAAGTGTTTGTGTTCTCTTCACAGGTGACCCTGGCAGCAATCCCAATAAACGCCAGAGGCAGCCCCCTCTCCTAGGAGATCACCCCGCTGAATATGGTGAGGGCAGGGGGTTCCCCTCCATGGACTCCCGTGGCTCATGTGCCCCTGCCCGCCGCCTGCCACGCAGACTCTCACCCGTCCTCCCTCTCTTTCCTTCCTACCCCCCAGGAGGGCCCCACGGTGGGTACCACAGCCATTACCATGATGAGGGCTACGGGCCCCCCCCACCTCACTACGAAGGGAGACGGATGGGCCCACCAGTGGGGGGTCACCGCCGGGGCCCAAGCCGCTATGGCCCCCAATATGGTCACCCCCCACCCCCTCCCCCACCACCTGAGTATGGCCCCCACGCTGACAGCCCTGTGCTCATGGTCTATGGCTTGGATCAATCTAAGATGAACTGTGACCGAGTCTTCAATGTCTTCTGCTTATATGGCAATGTGGAGAAGGTGAGCTTCTGCCAGGTCCACCACTTTCCTTGTAGACATAGCAGGCCACTTGTTCCCCAAGGAAGGCCCCAAGCCTTGTTTGCCAGTCAGTGAAGAGGGACGAAGAGCCAGTGGGAGCCTGGCTGGGAGTAAGCAGGCCCAAAAGTGGGTAACTCTTATTAACTTAGGCTACCGGCTGCAGATGGGGGTATGTTTTGTTTTTGAGTTTCTGACATTAAAAACAAGATGGTATCACGAAAGTACTTAAACACCATCATGAATATAAACATTTCTAAAATATATTACAAGTTTATCTGTCAGAGTTAGAAGCCATTGTGTAACAATTACCCCTGGATAACATCAAATAATCTGGCAACTCGGGTCCTTCTGCCTCCTTGTGGGACAGTTGATTGGCACTGACTGGCTACCTACCTGAGACCGGGTGCTTGGTTGTCCTATATACCAGACCTGTTAGAACTGCTTTACATGTGGTAACTTGCTTGATTTTCCCAGTAACCCTTTATGACACAAGTGAGGAAATGGAGGTGTGGAGGTTAGTAACTCATCCAGGTTCGCAGGCTTTACCTGGAGGCAGGACTGAGAACTAAAGAGCCTGGTCTCAGAGCCTACACTGTTCTGTTTTTTTAATATTTTCATATGTAACCCACATAAATTGTTTACATTATGAGCGTATCTGTAGATCTTTCTGCATGCAAAAGAAAACTTTGGAAGTCAGTATTTCATTTTCTTCCTGTGCGTGTATTCTGTTCTTTATCAGTGACCACTCACAAGTCTTGTCCTGCAGTTAGTTAGACAAAGCTGCCTGGGCTCTGCTGCCCAGTGTGGGTTGAGCCTTTGTTAGGGGCCAGGCCTGCCTCTGTGGTCCTCCTAATTCCTTGTTTTAGATGAGGACCTGAGAACCTAGATCAAGAGCAGTAGTTAGTTCCTCCTAGTTAACTGTGAAGGGGCAAGAGAATGGGCCCTGGCATCTGGGCAGTGGTGGTGACCGTGAGTGCTGCTTGTTCCCCCCCAGGTGAAATTCATGAAAAGCAAGCCGGGGGCCGCCATGGTGGAGATGGCTGACGGCTACGCTGTGGACCGCGCCATCACCCACCTCAACAACAACTTCATGTTTGGGCAGAAGCTGAACGTCTGGTAGGTGCTGCAGTGGGGAGAACTTGAGATGGACAGAGGAGAGGAGATGTGGGAGCAGGGATGGGGTGCAGTGGGGGTGTTCCAGAGGTTCCTCTAAAGCTGTGGGAGACACTGGGTCAGCCTTGCATTAGGCACTGGACACTGTCAGGAACGGCCACAGTGAGGGCTCCGGGGACAACTTTTGAGTTGGACAAAGGCCTCCTTTTTCTTCCTCCTCCAGTGTCTCCAAGCAACCAGCCATCATGCCTGGTCAGTCATATGGGCTGGAAGATGGGTCCTGTAGTTACAAAGACTTCAACGGTTCAAGGAACAATCGGTTCTCCACCCCGGAGCAGGCGGCCAAGAACCGCATCCAGCACCCCAGCAACGTGCTGCACTTCTTCAATGCCCCCCTGGAGGTGACTGAGGAGAACTTCTTTGAGGTGGGTGCCATGGAACTTCTGATGTTGTTGGTCCCTCACCACGGCTATCTGAGTAGGTCATACTTACTTATTCTTTCAACGTATGTTGATTGAATTCTGGCTCTGCCAGGCCCTGGATTGAGTGCTGGGGACACAGAACAGGGATCAGGACCAAAACAGGATCCCAGCTTAGTCTAGACAGGGCGAGACTGGCATCAGACTAACAGCAGCAATAGAGTTTGCCGTGATCCTTTGCTGCTTTTGGCAAGCTGGGGTGGCATTCATCCGCTGGGAAAGATTCTTCATAAGCCCCAGTAATCAGAGTCCACACTCAAAAGACACTGGCATCAGGGCCTCTGCGTGCCTAGGTAACATCCAGGCCCTGTTGAGGTGCAGTCACAGGGCAGCAGGGCAGCTTGCAGGTGCTCAGGGAGGGAGGCCAATTGGCAGAGCTGGACTTTGGCCCTTATCTGGCCTGAGATGTTGCCCTTCGTTCTGCAAACATTTACTTAGTGCTGACACCTAAAGAGTTGCTGAAGATGGCAACATATTAATGAGAGTGGTGTTTATAAGCTTTTCTTTGTGTCTCAGGACACCTCAACTCTAAGGTAGTAAACGCTAGAAACGCTTTCTCCTAAAAATTCAGTCATGCACTCACGGAGGGCAAGACTCTCCTTGAATTTCTGAACCTGATTCGTATCCTTTGCAGATCTGTGATGAACTGGGAGTGAAGCGGCCATCTTCTGTGAAAGTGTTCTCAGGCAAAAGTGAGTCCACTGCCTCTGCTCCCTCCCCGTATCGTTTGGTGACTCTACTTCCCGTCTGAGCGTGTTTCCCCTTGCTTTCTAATTAGGTGAGCGCAGCTCCTCTGGGCTGCTGGAGTGGGAATCCAAGAGTGATGCCCTGGAGACACTGGGCTTCCTGAACCATTACCAGATGAAGAACCCGAGTGAGTATCTGTGTATCCTGGAGCCGTCCCCCTGGTGGCCTGATGGGTTCACTGGCTTCAGGCCAGAGCAGGCCCTGCCAGCCATCAATAGGGCCCCAGCGATTTCTTCACTGCTGCTGGCATAAGCAGGGGGGTACCTGGTCGTCAGGAGAGGCAGCCCAATGTTCCCCTGGGAGGGCCAGCCCAGCTGCCTGCTGCCACCCACCGCCAGCTTGGCAGTTGCTCAGGCTTGTGCACCAGGGAGCTGCCAGGAACCCCCTAACATTGTCAGTCACAGGCTGGCTTAGGCAGTATCCGTGAAGGGGGCTGCAGTAGCTGGCCGTTCACATTTGCCCACCCAGTTGCTGGGGCCAGCTGAGGAACTAGGGTGGGGCTCTCCGTGGGCATGAAAGGAGGAGAACGGGGAAAGCCTCGGTGATATATTTGGCTCGTTTTCAAGTCACATATGGGGAAGTGCATGTAGTTGAATTGTAGAAAATGGGAGATGTGTGCCAAGTAAGGGGAACAGGATAGGAGAGGGAGGGGCCTCGCCAACCTGTCTTCTCTCTCTTGCAGATGGTCCCTACCCTTACACCCTGAAGCTGTGTTTCTCCACCGCTCAGCACGCCTCCTAATTAGGTGCCTAGGAAGAATTCCATCTGAGCAGGAAAACACTTCTCTTTCCTTTATGCTGTTTTTGTTTCTGTTTTGCAAAAGTTCTGTATTCCTTTTTTTTTAAATGCTAGGTTAGTAGAGGCTTAACCATAATGGAAATGCTGGAAGTTGGGAGGGGGAGGGGAACTGATATCTCCCAAGATTAACCTTCACTTTTTAAAAGATTGTTGTACATGTGATTTTTTTTTCCTGTTCATATGTTTGTGCTGTCCATGTACTCTTGGCACATTTCAATAAAATTGTTTGAAAAATAAACATAGCACCTGCAGGGAGTCTGCGTGTCTGCTTCCTCCCTCCCACTCAGTCTTCTCAAGAACAGGCAGGAACAGGCACAGCCTTTGGCTCCTCCCAGTGCCCCAGGCCCTCAGGAGACAGAGGCCTAGCCCGCGAGGAGGTGGGGTGAGCAGAGGCTCCAGACCGGAGTGATGCCTGGTTTCAGCAATCCTTTGAGGAAAATCCAGGAGGTCTGCCCGAGCAAGCCAGTCTAGTTGAAAAGTCACTAAGTAAATGGTATTCAAAAGTGAAAATTCCAAGGAAAAAAATGGCCATATTTCTGCCAAGAAAACACCTGCTTTTTTGCTAACAAAACACTTCATGCTGTATGGTGTTTTCTTTTCTCAAACCACACACTGGTATCCTCTCCCCACCCACTTGTAGAGGATTTCTTTGTATAGGTGAGCCATAATTTATTTAACATGATCCCCAAAGTTATTTCCAGTGCTTTTTTTGCTCCTGCAAACAGTATGGCACCACACATCTTTATGCAAAGGTCTTAGCCCACCCTGATACTAATCTGGGGGTAAAATTGCTGAGTTCAAGGATATATGCATTTGATACAGATACTCCCCGGTTGTTGGTGTGAGCTTGTGCAGGTGGTTTGGAGTGGGGGGTTCAAGCCCCATGCCCCATCCTACCCTGGGAAAAACCTAGTTTGCAGACTGGCTCTGGCTGACGGAGAAACCCTTTGGAGAGGAGCAGCTCACAAGTGCAGCACTTTGAAGTTCATGTGTGCTTCAGAAAGAACCCCGTGGACCTGTCACCTGAAGGTGTTTTTTTATTTCGTAGGGTTGCTTTGTGTAGGAATTGAGGTTTTTTAAAACTCTTTAATTGTTAACAACTGAAGTCAGTTGGCATTTATCAGATGAACAAATTCCACCAGGGAAAGTTCCAAACAACCTCTTTCTAGGCAAGGAAAAAAGCCACCTTTCAGCCAAAAAAACTTGTAGGTCAACCAGGCTTTATTTCAACAGATAAAGGGGGCAAAATGAATTTCCCAATTGTATCTCCTAGCACCCAGTTCCATTTCCTATTACAAATGTTTTGTCTCCTTCCTAAGATATTCCATGCATGTATCTTATTTCTCATACAGTCTTGTTCAACCATCTTTTTTTATCCCTAGTGATCCTTAGTGATCATATTAAAGGTCCATCTTAAAATTTTCCTCTTACATCTCAGTGTCTAAGCATAGCAGTTGCAGACTTTTCCTTTGTGTTGATAAGGAATTCTTTGTTTTCCGAAAAGAAAGTGTGACTGTGGATAGAGATGTCCGTTAAGAAATTCCTTGCAGTTCCCATATGCCCAAGGTGTTTTGTTAATTTAAGAAATATTTTAAGAACATGGATTTTGGAGCCGCATTAATCCCTGCTTCAGCACTTCCGAAGCCCGGGGACCTTGAAGTAGTGACTTCCACTCTCTGAGCTCCAGTTCCTCTGTATACAATGGAAAACAGTACAGTCTCATAGTGTGGGGATTCAAGCATTGGTTCGCTCAAGGAACGGTGCTCAATGAATGTTGGCCCATCTGTGCTTTCTTCGCTCACGTGGTAAGGTTACAGTACTGCACATCAACTTTTTGTTGTTTTGTTTTGTTTTTAATTAACCCCGAATACATGCTTGATGACAGACTTGCAGGGCTGCAGTTATTCTGCCCCAGCATGTCTAACTTGGCCATGTCAACTTTTTCCAATTTTTTAACCATTACAATACAGTGCTGTGGTGAACGCTATACAGAAACGTCCAACCGTAGTGTTCCTAGAAGTGGAATTATTGGGTTAAATTTCCTTTTCTAAGCCTCCCCACAACTCGGCAATTTCCCTAAGCCAGATCAGCGGGCGGACCAAAGCGGCCATTTCCGGTTGCCCTTAGTAAAGATGGCGGGAAGAAGGGCGTCACTCCGGGCAGCCTTTGGCTTTGATGCCCTCATCCAACATGGCGGTCGCTGTGCCCGCCCCTTTGCTTCCTCCGATTGCGTTACACCAGCAACGCAGTCGAAATGGCGACGGTGGCTTCTCGCATGTTACGGGACCTGCTGATGCGGCGTGAGTCACCCCCTGACTTTCGAAAGCTTTGTGTAAATGTCGTGCTGTCATGATGCCGCAGGACAGGCAGCGCCCATCCGGCATCTTAGAGGAACCGAGCCCCCATGTGAAGGGCTCCGCAAGTTTGTGGGGGGGTCCGTGTCTTCCAATGTGAAATAGCTGTTGGTTCAATGTCCCCAGTCTAGGGTCAGTCCCACGAGCACGGCTCTGAGGCACTGATGAGTGCGCCCCTAATCTTGAAGGCTGGAGTGAATGAGGTGTGCCCCCGTCTGGTCATTGAAAGGTCTGTCTCCCAGTCTGCTGTGTTTGGAGGATCTGTGCTCACCGGTTTGGGATGATTCGAGGGTCTTTGTCTAGCACTCCAGTCACCAAAAGTTTTCCCTTCTCTCCCTAGGACTGACTGCTTCCACCCACCCAGGCCAGGGCCTCAGCCTCAGCCCTCGCCCCATGACTGCCTCTGCACAGTATGGTGCCTCCAGAGCATCCGCCAGCGAGGCGCCGGAGCATAGCTATGAGTCTCTTCGGGTGACCTCTGTACAGAGACACCTTCTGCATGTGCAGCTCAACCGGCCAGAGAAGAGGAATGCCATGAACAAGGCCTTCTGGAGGTCCCGCCTGCAGGAGGAGGCGGGGGCTGAGGGACTGGGCAGGGGGTAGAGTGGGGCTGTGGAGGGGGGGTGTTGGTGAACATGTGGGCAGAGGGTCCCACCCAAGACCCAGCTCTTCTTTCCTTGCCCCTCCACAGCGAGATGGTGGAGTGTTTCAACAAGATTGCACAAGATGCCGACTGTCGAGCTGTGGTGATCTCTGGTGCGGGAAAAATGTTTTCTT
>PVKY010003020.1:0-23131 GCA_004027775.1 Bradypus variegatus | reverse complement strand
GTGTTTTAATTTTTTGCATTTGGGTCTTTACTTCATTTGGAATCTATTTTTGTGTAAGATGGGTATCAGTTTATATTTCCCCATTGATAGCTAATTGTTCAGGCACAATGCACTGAAGTTTAATGCTACACTGTTATAGACAATATCTGTTTTATATATTGGGTTTTCATGTAAGATGTTATTTAAAAAGTGGGTTCTGCTATTTAAAAAAAAAGTCCAACAGTCCACAGACTAAAGAATATCTAGAAAGTCAATTGTCTTTTCTTATCTGGAAATATCCATCTCTATGAGATATTCTCTAGGGCCAGAGAGTTTACATATTTATAGATGAAATTTGCACTGTCTCTCAAAATACATAACTCTAACAGCTGTCTAAATTTGTCATGATCTGTCCTAGAACCTTACCTTTAATAACACTGACCATTCTATTCCACAATACTTTTTATTTTAGATGAAATTTGTTTTAGATCTCACAAGTGGAAAATCTTCACCACCTGTTTCCACATAGAGGTAGAAAGTTAGATTTATTTCCCCCTATTAAGCACCACTTTTGTAGGGGTTGAGGTGTTAACTTTTTATGTCATTATTTTATTCCTGGGTTCCTCCTGCCATTTTTTGCTATTCCTATCTCCTCCCTGCTGGGCTAGCTGCTCTCACATTCTCTGGTGTCTGGTCTCAGTCTATTTATGATTGGAGTTTGGATCAGTAGAATGAGTTTCTGATAAGAGCCGCCACTGCAGTTCTCCCCTCTCCTTCCCAGTGCTGACGGCCCCTCCTCCCATGGGACCGAGCCTGGCAGGGAGGGGCGTGGGTCCCCTGGCTGCAGAAACTTACAGATTTCGCTGATCTCAGCAGTGCCACGTGTTCGTGAGTGTTGTATGAAGTATGCCCCAAGTCAAATTGCTCTGCGGTGTTCAGTCCACGCAGTTCCTGGCTTTCTCCATATGTAATTTTTATGTACTTGTAAATCTTAGTCAAGACTCAAATTTGCAATATACATCATACATATTCCTTTATCAGTTAGCATCTGCAGAATAGTTCTTCAATAAGTACTTTATTGTTTTCTTTTAATGTTGGAAATATGGGATAATTCCAGTTTTCCAAAATTATTAATGATGTATTGAATATCTTCATGCTCAGAGGTTTTCCTTCATAGTTTCTTATAAATTTTAAGTAGTTCTTAACTCAAAAGAAAAATATTTTTTGTTCCTTATATTGTAGTAATGCTATTTGACTATCAGCAAGTTATGATTTTGTTACATTGCCTCTTCATGAATAGGGATGATTTCTTTATGTTGGTTAGCAGGATTACTGATACCATAATTAACAGTTTTCCCCAATTGTGCTTCTCCACTGTGACATCAACCTGTGGTATTAGTTAAAAGGGCAAGATTCATAGGAATTCAAAATCTGGTTATATATAAGGGCGATATGCAAAATAACGTTGACTGACACAGTATATCAGTATTATCTGATCAGTGAAAAAAATTGGTACGTCATGTTTAAATGAACATAATGTGAGCCTAAATGGGGAGAAGACCAGGGAGTGCCTAGTGCTGGTCCTGCTTATCCAAGTCTACAGTAGAAAATAAAACTTTAAAAGAAGGGGAGGCTTATGGCTGAGGCCAGCACCCTCAAGCTACCCCTCACAGTGAGGAATGGCAGAGAACTGATGCCAGCTAGTAGCATACAAAATACCTTTCCTCAATCTATAAAATGAACAACCTCAAAATATAGACACCACCATCTCACCCACATTAGATGGCCATCATTAAAGAAATGGAAAATAAATGTTGGTGAGTATATGGAAAAATAGGAACCCTTGTACATTGATGTTGGGAATGTAAAATGCTGCACCCTCTGTGAAAAAGTTTTGTGGTTCCTCAAAAAGTTAAACATGGAATTACCATTTGACCCAGCAATTCCACTCCATATACTCAAAACTATTGAAAACAGGGATTCAGAGAAGAGTACACCATTGTTCACAGCAGCATTATATAGCCAAAAGGTAGAAACAACCCGTGTCTTTCAACAGATGAGTAGATAAACAGATGTAGTACATACACACAATGGAATACTATTCAGCCATGAAAAGGAATAAAGTTCTGATACATACTACAACATGATGAAACTTGAAAGCATTATGCTATGTGAAATGAGACACAAAAGGACAAATATTGTATTTTTCCATGTATATGCAATGTCTAGAATAAGCAGATTCATAGAAACTGAAAGAAGATTAGAGTTTGGAATGAGTGTTTTATTTTCCTAGATTCTAAAACAAATAACCACAAAATGGGTTGGCTTAATAACTGGATTTTATTGTTTCATAGTTTCAGAGGCTAGTAGACTTGCTCGCTCTTGGGGGTGGTATCTTTTGGCTCACAGGCAATCTTTGGGTTTCCTTGGCTTTTCTGTCATATGGCAATGTACATGGCTGTGTCTTCTCCTTTCTCATCCAGATTCTATTGACTTCGAGCTGCTCTCCATGGCTTCTCACCATCATGCCCAATTTCCTTTGCTTATGAGGACTTAAGCCATATTGGATTAAGACCCACCTTCATTCAGTTTGGGCACACATTAACTAGTAACATTTTCAAAGGTCCTATTTACAAATGGGACCAGAGGTTGGGACCAGAACATACATTTTGTGGGGAACATAATTCAGTCCCTGTAAGGGGGTTATTGCTTAATGGGTACAGAATTTCTGTTTGGGTAATGAATGGTGGTGACAGTAACACAACATTGTACATTGTACTTAATGCCACTGAATTTTGCACTTAAAAAATGATTAAAATGTCAAAATTTATGCTGCATTGTTACCACAAAAAATTAAATATAAGTATACACATGCATGGACACTACTTTAATTGTATAAGATTACCTAAAGCCTAGTATCCTCTGTTTTTTGCAGTTTGGAATGAGAGGAGAATGTTATTATTGGAGCAGGGAGAACTTAGAGGGAGACCATGACAGAAGGATCTGATAGTGATAGCATGAGGGCACTGAAAGTTACAGAAGAGGGTTTTCAGAGCACAACATAGAACTGCCAAAAAGGACTTTTTTTCGAAAATCACCTGTAAGAGCCACCCTAACTTGTCACTGAAAGTCTCCCCCTATGTATATATTCAAGCACTGGTTGCATCTTGTGATGTTTTTATACCTGGTCAGAGGAAGTAAAAATTTATCTTTTAAAAAAATAATACTCAACCTACTATTCTCTCAAATTGTGCTATTTGCTGGGAACTTTGAGAGTAGTGAAGTGGGGAGTGATAACTCTGGCTGGTTATTTGACATTGATTATGTCAACTCTTACTAACGGGGAGGAACTACTTCTAGGGTCACAGAAAGGAAGAGTTGCTAGGGAGTGAAAAGATTACCTTCTTCTGGGGAAGGAACATGGAAGGTATGAAATTCCTTGTGTCTGTATTGGAAGCTTTTTCCCTGAATTCTTTGGGTATCCAATGCTGAGTCAGGATCATACTCCCTTATAACGATTTGGCAAAAGATATATGGCATTAGGATTATTCACTTTATAGGAGTGCTAAGAATTGCAGTTACAGGAGGACTTCCAGAGTATGGCAACTGCCTAAGCATAGGGAAGCCAGAAAACTTTAAATGTCTGCCATACATTCTCAGAGAGTAGCAGAAATCCTCATTAGTATCAGTCTGGAGTAATACTTGAAATTAACATTACCCAGAAAGCCAATGATTTTGCCCCCCACATTTATAGTAACCTTTAATATGGCTATAAATACTCCAAAACAAAACATTCAGTAACACCAAAAATTAAGTTTATTTCATGAGGCTTGATTCCTGATTGTCATTTTTTTTAAATTTTTATTGGAATTGTTCAGATACCATACAATTATTCAAAGATCCAAAGAGTATAATCGGTTGCCTCTGGTACCCTCATACAGCTGTGCATCCATCACCGCACTTAATTTTTGTTCAATGTTTAGAAACTTTTCATTAGTCCAGACAAGAAATAAAGTGAAAGATGTAAAAAGAAAAAGAGAAAAGAAAAAAGAAAAGGAAACTCGAATCCTCCCATATCCCTAACCAATTCCCCTCAATTGTTGACTTGTAGTGTTGGTCTAGTACGTTTGTTAATATTTATGAAAGAATGTTGAAATACTACTAACTGTAGTATATAGTTTGTAATAGGTATATATTTCTTCCCTATATGACCCTCTATTATTAACTTCTAGTTGTATTATCATACATTTGTTCTGGTTCATGGAAGAGTTTTCTAATATTTGTACAGTTAATCATGGACGTTGCCCACCACAAAATTCAGTTTTATACATTCCCATCTTTTGACCCCCAGCTTTCCTTCTGGTGACATATATGACTCTGAGCTTCCCCTTTCTATCTCATTCACGTGCCACTGGGCACTGTTAGTTATTCTCACATCTTGCTACCTACACCTCTGTTCATTTCCAGACATTTAAGTTCATCCTAGTTGAACATTCTGCTCATACTAAGCAACCACTCCCCCTTCTTAAGCCTCATCTTATATCTTGGTATCTTATATTTCATGTCTATGAGTTTACATATTATAATTAGTTCTTATCAGTGAGACCCTGCAATATTTGTCCTATGTGTTTGGCTTTTTTCACTCAGTATATTACCTTTGAGGTTTTGTCATCAACTCATTTTTTTTTCAAGATGGTTTTGTTCACACACCATATATTCCATCCTAAGTAAACAATCGAAGGTTCTCTGTATGGTCACATATTTATGTGTTCACCACCTTCACCACCATCTCTATAAGGGCATCTACATTACTTCCACAAGGCAGGAGGGAGAGTCAAAGAAGGTAGAGAGGCAAAAGAAAGAGGGAAAAAAATGACAGCCAGGAAGTAGCAAAAGGAAAAGTAACCTTAAATCAAAGTAGAGTAAAGAGTCAGACACCACCACCAATGTCAAGTATCTAACCTGCCTCCCCTATCCCCCCCTCTTATCTGCATTTACCTTGGTATATTGCCTTGGTTACATTAAAGGAAGCATAATACAATGATTGTTAGTTACAGTCTCTAGTTTACATTGATTGCATCCCTCCCCCAGTGCCTCCCCATTTTTAACACCTTGCAAGGTTGGCATTTGCTTGTTTTCTCTCATAAAAGAACATATTTGTACATTTTCTCACAATTGTTTAACACTCTAGATTTCACCAAGTTACACAGTCCCATTCTTTATCTTTCCTCCATTCTTCTGGTGTCTCACATGCTCCCAACCTTCCTCACTCAACCATATTCATAGTTACCTTTGTTCAGTGTACTCACATTGCTGTGCTACCATCTCCCAAAACTGTGTTCCAAACCATGCACTCCTGTCTTCCCCTATCACTCTATAGTGCTCCCTTTAGTATTTCCTGTAGGGCACGTGTCTTGTTCACAATGTCTCTCATTGTCTGTTTGTCAGAAAATATTTTGAGCTCTCCCTCATATTTGATGGACAGCTTTGCTGGATACAAGATTCTTGGTTGATGGTTTTTCTGTTTCAGTATCTTAAATATATCACACCACTTCCTTCTTGCCTCCATGGTTTCTGCTGAGAGATCTGCACATAGTCTTATTAAGCTTCCTTTGTATGTGATGGATTGCTTTACTCTTGCTGCTTTCAGGATTCTCTCTTTGTCTTTGACATTTGATAATCTGATTATTAACTGTCTTGGCATAGGCCTATTCAGATCTATTCTGTTTGGAGTATGCTGCGCTTCCTGGATCTGTAACTTTATGTCTTTCATAAGAGATGGGATATTTTCATTGATTATTTCGTCTATTATTGCCTCTGCTCCTTTTCCCTTCTCTTCTCCTTCTGGGACACCAATGATATGTACATTCTTGTACTTTGTTTCATCTTTAAGTTTCCAGAGACATTGCTCATCTTTTTTCATTCTTTTCTCCATTTGCTCCTTTGCATGTAGGCTTAAAGGTGTTTTTTTCTCCAGTTCTTGAGTGTTTTCTTCTGCCTCTTGAGATCTGCTGTTTTATGTTTCCATTGTATCTTTTGTCTCTTGTGTTGTGCCTTTCATTTCCATAAATTCTACTAATTGTTTTTTTGAACTCTCAATTTCTGTCTTATGTATGCCCAGTGTTTTCTTTACAGCCTCTATCTCTTTTGCAATATCTTCTCTAAACTTTTTGAATTCATTTAGCATTAGTTGTTTAAATTCCTGTATCTCAGTTGAAGTATACATTTGTTCCTTTGACTGGGCCATAGCTTTGTTTTTCTTAGTGTATGTTGTAGTTTTCTGTTGTCTGGGAATCTGACCTCCTAGGCCACCCCAATCAGGTTTTCCCAGACGAGAATAGGCCCAGGTCACAGAAGGAGGAAATATTCAGTATCTGGTTTCCCTGATGGTTTTTCTTAGAGGTTTGATACACCTGTGCTTTTCTGCCCGGCAGGTGCACCTGTCAGCCTGTCACTGACTATGTAAGAGGGTGTGGCCTGTGGCTCTCCTCCCCCAGGCTTTGCGATCTGGTTCTGGAAAGGTGGGCAGTAGAACTGGGCCCCTCCCTTTCCTCTTGGGGAGCTATGCCCCCTCCAGAGAGGTTATCTGTATATCAATAAGTTCTTTGTTTCTCTGACTCTGCTGATCAAAGTGTTTTGATTTTAAAATGGCTGAGGCTGTCTTTACTGAAAAGCGCTGTAGGCTGAAAACAGCTGAGGTTTTCTCCAGAGAGAGAGAAAGGGACAAAAAGCTCCCAGGTTCACCCATCCGCCAGAGATAGCACCCAATCCTCTGGGCTCCCTGTCCTGAGACAGAAATGTCCCCCGACTCTCCCAAGGTCAGTTGTCACCAAAAGCCTCTGCTTATTGAGGATTCGCTGTCTGTATTGAGCAGTTAACATTAAAACCCCAGTTGTAGCTGGGCTGAGACAGTGCTGCTCTCTAGCACCGCGAGGCTTCCGTGAGGGAGGGCCTCTTGGCTCTCGGCTCTCAGTGCGGGTCCACAGTTTTTGCTTACAGATTTTATACTGCGATCTCAGGCATTCGTCCCTATTCAGGTTGGTGGATGATGACTGGACAGTCACATTTATCTCCCCACAGTTATTCCAGGTTATTTACTAGTTTTTTGGTCATTTATTAATTGTCCCAGGGGGGTACTAATAGTCTTCCACTCCTCTCTATGCTGCCATCTTAGCTCCTCCTCCCTGCTTGTCATTTTGATATGATGAGACTCGATCTAATATGGGAGAGGACCATTTGATAGGTCTCCTTCTTTTGAAGTTGCTGGTTTAGCCTGCTTCTTTTAAACTTTCAATGAATGAGGATTCTTAATAACCATATTTAGGGAATTATTGGAATAAAATTTCTGAGTCATTTTGGGATTTATAGGAAGCAATTTACTAATTTCCTAAAATTCACTCTTGAATTTCCTCTAAGTGGTCTAATTCATTCATTCATTCTTTCAGTTCCATCGAGATTCACACTTCTGAGTTATGACTTCTTCAGTTTCAAGGAGGAATGAAATGTTAATTAGAAGAAAACATTTGGCTTGATGCTTAATATCATGAATCTAACACAATGATTCTTATTCTGCTCCTCAAGCCCTCTTTTGGAACTGACCCATCAGGGCTGTACATCATCACCTTCTGCACATTTGTTACTATTTAACATTTTCTGGTGTGTGTTAATTATTTTTAAGGCACAGTCTGAGACTTGGCACTCTAGGTCTGTGCATATGTCCAGTGGAACCTCCTTTAATATTTAAAATTAACTAGGACGTGTCCCTGGGATTTAACTTTCATTCAATCAAGGGTGCAGCTCAGTCTTTACAGTCTTTCTTGAGCTCCTTATGTTGTTGAACCCCAAAGATAGTTTTTTCACTTCTTTCTCAAGTTCTTTTTCTGTCTGGGACAGGATCAGGTGACTAACAGTTAAATACAGTATTTTTATTACCTCTTGTCTATGTAGGGTTTCACCTGCTTCCTGAATTTGAGGGCGATTTTGTAGCAGGCAGTCTTAGCTTTGTTGCAGGGGACACACTAGGCTGCACATCTGCAGCCTCAGATAGTAATGGCTGTGACTTCCCTTTAACAAGGGTTGATGGATTCAATTCCTTCATTTGCTCATTCATTACTAAGCACCAGCACCGTGTGGGCTTTATGCATTTTTGCTTAGTGGGCTCCTCTCTCCATAAAAACCTACTTAAAATTTTATTTTATGACTGTGTTGATATAGAGATGAACACAGACTGGATTCAATATTGTGAAAATGGAATGTTTAATGACTATACTAACCATCTTGGTTTGCTTAAGCTTTCACTTTATCCAGGGAACTATGAAGAAGAGAAGGAAGATAGCTGAGTTGATAATATCAGTGGTCTTTGCGGTGGAAACACAGACCCCGATCCTGTGAGAAATTCAAGTCAAAACTGGTGACAGAGAATCTGCTGACCTTCACCAGATGGCGCAGATTTTGCACAAACATCCCGCTTCTGGGGCTTGCTGAATAACCGATCATTTGCCCAAAGACATTCTGCCTTGAATGACTCATACCCCTTATCCCTCCTCTTACCTGAGCAGCTATATAAGCCATCTCGAAACTTCAACTCTCAGAGCAGGCTCCACATGCATGTTGCTTTTGTGCTATAAAATTCTTTCCTTGCCTTTGGCAGCAAATCCCTTGATTATGTCTTTCGTCAACAGTATCATATATATATATATATTCATTTTTCTTCTGATTTTCAAGTAAATTAAAATTAAAACATTTTCATGGATGTCTAAGAGTATCGTGGGTTCCCAGCTCGAAGCCTATTGTATCTAATGGATAAATCAGCCCTGCTGAGTGCCTACACTGGTCTAGGACTTGCAGCAGTGAACAAAACACAGTGCTTGCTCTCCCGGAGCTTACATTCTAGTTAGGGGTAAATGGACAATGAAGAAATACATTTATCGCTCAGGTGGTTAAAAGTTCTAAGTGTTAGGTTTGGAGCCGTTCAAGAATCCACACAGTGCAAGCCAGTCAAAGTTTAAGTATCAAGTTCAAGATTTATTAGAGAAAGAAAGCAAGTGGGAGCCAGCAGAAAAGAAGAAAAAGATAATGGCTCCCGTTCTCTATCTGAGAGCAGTATTTTTTTAATGAGAAAGGAACCCATGTTCGGTAGGGTGTCTTCTGTGATGTTCTGTGCCTTGACTGGGTGAGTGCTTATCTAGTTTTGGGCTGACTGGTTGCTAGAATTCTGAGACAATATTCTTTTTAGGAAAGCAGCTGCGTTTTTTAATTAGGGAGAGCAGGCCTTTTTGGTTGTTCCTCTTATGGATACATCTGACCTTGCCTTACCCCTCTTTGAGGTGCCACTGTGGCTGGAACAGCCTTCATTCTTTAGTTTATGGGGCACCTGCTTTCTGTGAGATAAGCTGCGGGGCCCCTGGGTTAGAAACTCCTACACATTAATTTCTTCTTCTGGGATCTAACACTAAGGAGAAAAATAAAGCAGATAATGGGAATAAAAATGTTGGGGGAGGGTGGCAACTTAGAATGGACAGAGACAGCCTCATTGGGAATGTCTCCTTTGAGTAAAGAAGTGAGGAAAGCCTGGGAACAAACCTGTCGTGTATTTGAGAGAAAGGCAGTTCATGCCGACGGAACAGCACCAAGATCAATCCCCAAGGCAACGCTCCCTAAAACGCCTCTTCCTCAGTTACGTTTTCTCATGGCCTATAAGCGAGGCCACAGGTCACTGGAAACAAGTGCTTGCCGCTAAAACCTCCATTTTGCTTTCTGGTATCAATCTAAAGTGAGCCTACTCTCCACTCCCACCGCCTTTTCTACTTGTCAGGCTGCAACCCATTTTCTTCACCGGAGGTGGACAGCAGAGAAGACTCAGGGGAGGGAAGCAGTTAGGGCCAACGGAGGCGGCTAGGGGCTGGGGTAGCCAGCGATGCCCTTACTGAAGATGGCGGCACAGAGCTTTGAGCCTGGTCCAGACCGGACGGCGCGCGCGCGATACGGCCGCAGTCTCCGGGATCGCGCTCGGGCGGGTCTGCTGTGAGAGGGCACGCGCGCCTTGCGGTGAGGCCTGAAGTCAGCCGCACCGCCATCCACCGGCATATCCACCACCGCTGTCGCACTATGGAAGGGAGGATGGAGCCGGTGACCATCGCTACCGACGGCGGGGAGAGGCCAGGGTCCCCGGCGGGTACAGGCCTGTCGGCTTCCCAGCGCAGGGCCGAGCTGCGGCGGAGAAAGCTCCTCATGAACTCGGAACAGCGCATCACCCGGATCATGGGCTTTCACAGGCCCGGGGGCGGCGCGGGTGAGAGCCTCGGTTTCCCCTCAGTCTCCCGCCCATCCCTTTGAGTCTTCAGGAACATTCCTCAACGCTCTTCCCCCTGTTACCCACTCCACTGACCTTTTTGACCGATCCATTCCCTCTGATCCTTCTCTTCGTCCCCGTACCTTAGGTGATGTCCCAAGTTTTGAAGCTTTTAACGCCTTGAAGTTCCTAGTTGCCCCCCCCCAAACTTCTGGGGTGCTCTGAGATTCCCCTCAACCCCGCCGCTGGATACAAAGCCCTCGCTCCTGAGTCCCTCTGGCCGGTTACCCAAAGAATGGCTGCTTGCTTTCTTTCCACCCCCTCGGCTTCCCTAGACAGAACACATTTTATCCCCAGACTCCTGTGCCCACTTCGCGCCTCGGGGAGATTGCTTTCCCTTCTGTCAGCTCCAAATACCTTTCCTTCCGGTGCCTTCCTTAGTGTCTGTCTTTTTCCTTTTGGCTTGCTATAACTCTGCCCACACTAGCTTGGTGTGAATTGCTGTCTGTTTCTTCCTACATGGATCAGATATTCTTATGGTCATATTATAGTGCCTGTATTCGGTGCCTTTAACACTCATTTACGGGCCTTCTAGGAGAGGTGGAAAAAAAAAAGGAATGAACATTCTTTATAGATCCAACAAGTGAGAAGTAGTCACCTGAGATCTCCCCTCCTAGTGTGCTGAGATTTATGTGCTTGATGTGTGGAACTGCACTTAACCCTAAAGGGAAGTCCCTCATTTCTTTCCCAGTGAACTGTCCAGTGAGTCTCAGAAGTTTTTGTTGTTGTTCATGAAAAAATTTTTGTTGTTCATGTGAATATTAATTGAACACTTAGTATGTGCTAGTGTCCTCTAAATTTCCACTGAGTATTGCCTGTAGTAATTGGCCTTTTGTTACTGGTTGCAAGCTCCTTAGGTCTTTGTGACTTATCTTCTATTCTGTGAGGCTTTAGATTTGTATGGCTCTGAACTTTTAGACAGTTTACAAGTTTAAGGATTAAAACTACCAGCAGAGGTAAGAGCACTATTTCAAATTTTTCTAGAACAATTGTTAGTAGATAAATATCTTCTTTTAATGATTAATATCAGATATTCTTTCCCAAAGAACTTATTTTTAAATTTATTTAAAAATAAATAAAAAGTAATATAAATTTTAATATAATATATAAAATTATAAAAATTTATAATATAAATATAAAATAACATTTTTATAAATATATAAAAATATATTTTAAAATTTATTTTTAAATTCTTAGAGGTACTTTCTGTATCTTTTTCTTTTACTTTGAAAATTATCTGTCTTTAAAGGCTTTTTTGTTTTGTTTTTTGAAACCGGAACACCATCCTAAAACAGCTGACAAAACTACTCATGGCACCCTGACTGCAGCAGTAGGATTACGTAAACAGCAGTTGTAGGCTATGCCACACCCTATGCTGACAGGACTCTAGATTCAGAAATCTAATTTTAAAATACAGATTTTAAGAAGCTTTAACAATTTTATGTTTTTAACCAAGTAAGCTAGAGCAGGCAATGAATGCAGTCATACTTCTGGGCTGTATTGTCATGAAAAGTTAGTCTTTACAGCTTGCTTTATTTCTTGAATACCTTTCCCAGTGTGTCTATCTCCCACCCTCCAGGGTTCGGATTATTTCCTCTGCAGGAATATTTTTTTAACTGATACCTTTTAAAGGTGTACAGGAAGGAACTAGGTTATTTTTTTTATGTCAAATCAGTATTAACATCGATTTAGAAACTGCCAAATTCTTAGAAACTGCCAAATTCTACCTGCAGCAGCGTGTTTTGTAATTATCAACATGTAAAATGTTTGCTAGTACTAATATATAAATTTTAATTTTTGAAATTTCTTTTCTCAGAAGAAGAAAGTCAAACAAAATCAAAGCAGCAGGACAGTGATAAACTGAACTCCCTTGCCGTTCCTTCAGTTTCAAGGCGAGTAGTGCTGGGTGATTCAGTCAGTACAGGAACAACTGACCAGCAGGGTGGTATGGCTGAGGTAAAAGGGACCCAGCTGGGAGAAAAACTGGACTCTCTCATTATACCACCTGATTGCAGTAATGATGGCAACCTTGAGCTTCGGCAGCGGAACAGAGGGGACCTGACCACAGACATTGTCCAGAGGGGTTCTCGCCATGGTCTAGAACAGTATCTCTCCAGATTTGAAGAAGCAATGAAGCTAAGGAAACAGCTAATTAGTGAGAAACCCAATCAGGAAGATGGAAGTACAACAGAAGAATTTGACTCTTTTCGAATATTTAGATTGGTGGGATGTGCTCTTCTTGCCCTTGGAGTCAGGGCTTTTGTTTGCAAATACTTGGTAAGAAAAGAGCTGCTATTAGTTTACAAAATGGAAACTAAAAATTTGTTACAGTAATGAGTGCTTTTAATTCATAGAGCTCATTGCCATTATTAACATAATATTTACTAGATTTATGTGACTGATGTATTATACATTTTTCCATTCACCTTTGTTATAGAATGAGGTGTTCTGGTTAAATATAGAGCTTAAAAGTACCAAACTCTTTCTGCATGCCAGGTACCATTCTAAGTGCTTTATGTATAATAATTCATTTAATTTTCATCCTTATGAAATAGTTATCATTTGAATCCATGTTTAATTCATGTTTTATAGATGAGGGAACAGAGGCTTAAAGAGGTTAAATCATTTGTCCAAGGTCACATAGCTACTAAGTGACAGCTGGCAGTTAAACCTAGGCAGCTTCATTCCAGAACCAAAGGGTAAAGTCTCACATATACTATGTATTAATTACCAATTTTCAAATAAGTTGAAACATTAAAATGCAATTCCCGCTATCCTGAACATGATGTAGTTTTTCTATAGTTCAGAAGGCATTTCAGTATTTTATAATGCTGTATTATCTTGGTGACAGTTTTCATGGTACCATGAAATGACTCTTGGCTGAAAGTTAGGATTTACTGGTTTTCTTTTACAGTATGTAGAGAAATACAGAGAAACCTAGCTCATGGATAAGTGTCTTGCTCTTAAAAGTGTTCCATTCAGCAGACATTTTAAGAATACTTACCATGGACAAAGCACATCAATAAAATTTCCAGATGATTAAGGTTTACTTCATTAAGCAAAAGAAGTTTTTTAAAATCTATTTTTTGTACAAATGTTTTCTTAAATAGAAATCTGTTGAACAGATTTAATTTTTTTCCCTCATGACCTACGGTTGTCATTAGAAAGATCACAGATGCTTTCAGCATTTAGTGAGATCTGTAGCTGCTTTTTGTTTCTTACTGAAGGGCTCTGTGCTTTCATGATTTTAAAGTTATGATGTCCTATTTTTGTGCCTCATTTTTGCATGAGATTTTGTTGTTTTCTTTGCTATCAGATTTTCAAGTGTTATTTCTCACTGCTCTTCTAGATCTCTGTACTTTGCTCTAGTAGTGTTTGCTCCTATACTCCATGATATTTTTAGTTTCAGAAGTAATCATGTAAATGAAATATTATTTTGATCTTGTCTATATTATTGTCTGAGAAGGCAGATAACCAAGCTACTTTATCTATAAGAACAGCTCGCCATTTGAGGCTAGAGATAAGGCTGTAAGAGTTAATTCCTTGCCCCAAAGTCTTAGGAATGTACGGCATCTGTTTTGAGTACTAGGCCCTTTTTTTTTAATACGTTTTTTCATTGTGAGCTGTAACATATATACATACCAGTGATAAATTTCAAAGTACAGTTTAACAAGTAGTTAGAGAGCAAATTTCAAAGAATGTCATGTGTCACTGTTCCACAAATTCAGCTATTTCCGTCATTGTAAAATATAGCATACATATAGAAAGGCGTTAACTTCCGATGTACAATTCAACAAACAGTTATAGAGGTAATTTCAAAATTGTTATGGGTTATAGTTCCATAGCTATTCCAACACCCGAGCACCTAAAAAAATATATATATTTATATAAAGTTTCAGTAGTCATAGACCTTTGTTAAATCTTACCTTGTTTGTTGCTACCCCTTCCTCTTACTAATCTCTTTCTCCATCTTCATGGGTGTCTAGGCAGTGAGCACCCTGACTTGTTCATACTGAACGGGGGTTTTGGCAGAATGGGGAAGGGGGCTGCATCTGATTGTTATTCTTAAAAGAAGCTGTTGCCTCTGGGTTTTAGGACTTGTTTGGCATTGGGACACTCTGGTGAATTTAAGTTTCTGAGAGACAAAACTTAGCACGTGAATATTTTATAGAATCTCAGGTAGGAACTTAGGTATTTGGGGGCTACTTTTCGAAAGGGCATGGCGTACTGTGGCCATTTGGGATGTCTAGCAGGAGTTTGCATAAGAGAAACCTCCAGGATAACCTCTTGACTCTACTTGGGATCTCTCAGCCATTGTGACCTCAGCTTGTTACCTTTCTTTTTTCCACCTTTTGGTCAAGTAGGCGTTTTCAATCCCTCACTGCCAGGGCCAGGCTCATTCCTGGGCATCGTGTCTGACGTTGCCAGGGAGATTCATTCCCCTAGGAATTATGTCCCTTGTTGGGGGGAGGTTAATGAGTTTATTTGCTGAGTTGGGCATAGAGAGGGAAATTAGGTCCGTCTTTTTATGTGTGTTTGCAAAGTTGTTACTTAATTCCCTCTAGGAAGGGAAATGTTGCTGCATGATTTGTTTTATCTGTATCACAATTCAGTGTGTTAAATAATTTAAAAGAAAAATTTTATGAACAAAGACATTGTTTTGGAACATTAAATGTCTCGAATGTGAAGGTGTTCCATAACTTGGGAAAATGTTTTATGGTTAGAAAACCAGCTCCCTTTATTTTCTTCAACCTTCTGTAGGAAAAAGATTATTTCAAGCACTAACATTAAATATTTTATTACAGATTTTTGCTGGGATTTTATAGCTGCTGTTACTTTGATTTATTGTGATTTGAATTATTATGTTAGAAATAATTTTATCTTCTTTCTTCACAGTCCATATTTGCTCCATTTCTTACCTTACAACTTGCATACATGGGATTATACAAGTATTTTCCCAAGGTAAATTAATTTTTTTTCCTACCTTGTTGTGATGTATTTGGATTGATTAATGCCTCGCTAATTTTAGAACTTTTTAAAGACTTAGTTGTATTTGTGGTCTGAATCGGTGCTACTCAGTGTGGTTGGCCCCAGTGGGTCTTCAAACTATTTGTTTCTGTTTGGAATGAGTTAAGTTCAGAGATAAATAATTAAAAACTTCTATAACAATGTGGTATTGCCACATTTTTATTATGTGTTACAAAAATGTTTGTCTGCAACAGATTTGGGGAAAATCTAGTCCTTCATGATGGAGAGTTTGAGTAATCCTTGTCTAAGAAAGTGATCAATTTAATTACTACGTTTAGTAATACATTTTTATCTATTTATTTAGAATTAATATCTAAAGGAAATTAATTTAAAAATGGGTATGATTAGCTCATTGTGCTCCCTACTGGACAGCACTTTATCTTTATGTGGAGGGCCTGATATTTGCAAGAAATATTTGGCAAAAACTGAAGGACAAAATGATGGTGAGCATCATTGTTTGCCTGGTCTGCTTAACTACAGATGTTCATACTTGCCTGGTAAAGAAGATAACCTCCCTTGTGGAATAGAGATTGTGTGAGTGTTTTGCTGAAATATGGCAATTTTTCCCCCCCTACTCTCTCTCTTTTAGAATTTTTTTTTCCTGAATTTTCCTTGTGGTCACTGTATACAACATAATGTTTCCCATTTTAACCACTTTCAAATATGCAATTCAGTGTATTAATTACATTCACAATGTTGTGCCATCATCATGACCGTATATTCCCAAAACCTTTTTATCACCCAAAATGGAAACTCTACACTGACTGGATATTAACTCCTCATTCCTGCCCTATCCACATTTCTGGTAACCTGTATTTCTGTTTCTATAAATTTGCATATTCTAGGTATTTCATATGAGAGAAATCATGATACTTGTCCTTTTGTATCTGTTTTGCACAACATGATGTCTTCAAGGTTCACCCATGTTGTAGCATGTATTACAACCTCATTCCTTCTTTTTATGGCTGAATAATATTCCATTGTTTTTATATTCAACATTTTGTTTTTCCATTGATCTGTTGATGGACACTTGGGTTGCTTCCATCTTTTGGCTACTGTGAATACTAATACTGTGAACACTAGTGTACAAATATCTGTTCAAGTCTCTATTTTGAATTCTTTTGGGTATATACCTAGATGTGGGATTGGTGGGTCCTATAGTAAAGTTTATGTTTAACTTTTTGAGCTGCTGAACTGTTTCCACAGCAGTTGTACCATTTTATATTCCCAGCAGCAATGTATGAGGGTTCCCATTTCTCTGCAATAACAGTTGTTATTTTCCATTTTTGAAATAATAGCCATTCTAATGGGTGTGAGGTAGTATCTCACTGTGGTTTTTATTTGCATTTCTTTAATGGCTAACAATGTTGAATATATTTTCATGTGCTCATTGGCCGTTAGTATACCTTCTTTAGAGATATGTCTACTCAAGTGCTTTGCCCATTTTTCAGTTAGATTGTTTGTCTTTTTGTTGTTGAGTTGTAGGAGTTCTTTTTAAATTCTGGATATTAATGCCTTATTAGATAAATGATTTGCAGATATTTTCTTCCATTCTGTAGATAGCCTTTTCATTCTCTTCATTCTGTCATTTGATGCTTGAAAGTTTTAAATTTTTAAGCAGTTTTATTGAGATAAATTCACACACCAGTATAATCCATCCAGATTATACAATCAGTGGTTCACAGTATCATCACATAGTTGTGTATTCATCATCATAATCAATTTTAGAATATTTTCATTACTCAGAAAACCCACAAAAAAACAAAAAACACCCAAAACATCCCATACCCCTTATCCGCACCCCCCCCAGCAGTGGTGTGGTACATACGTTACTGTTGATGAAGGAATATTGAAATACTACTGTTAACTATAGCCCATAGTTTGCAATAGGTACATTTTTTTCCCATATACCTCTCTATTGTTAACTCCTTGTAATAGTGATGGACATTTGTTCTAGTTCATGACAGAACATTTTTATATTTGTACTATTAATCACAGTCATGGTCCACCACAGGGTTCACTGTATTATACAATCCCATGTTTTATCCTCTAGCTTTCTTTCTAGTGATATACGTGACTCTGAACTTCCTGTTTTGACCATAATCACATCCATAATTCAGTACTTTTAAGTGTACTCACCATGTTGTGTTACATCACCTCTGTCCATTTCCAAACATTTGAATTCAACCTCGTTAAAAATTCTGCACATATTAAGCATCTGCTCCCCATTCTTTACCTTCATTTTATCTCTTGATAACCTATATTCTAGATTTTAACTCCATGAGTTTACTTATAATTAGTTCATATTAGTGAGATCATACAGTATTTGTCCTTTTGTGTCTGACTTATTTCACTCAACATAATATTCTCAAGGTTCATCCATGTTGTCATATGCTTCAGTACGTCATTCCTTCTTACTGCTGAATAATATTCCATCGTATGTATATACCATATTTTCTTTATCCATTTGTCAGTTGATGGACACTTGGGTTGTTCAGTCTATTGGCAATTGTGAATAATGCTACTGTGAACATTGGTGTGCAAATGTCTGTGTTCCTGCAAACCTAATAGCAGGATTGCCAGATCATATGGTAGTTCTATACTTAGCTTCCTGAGGAACTGCCATACTGTCTTCCACAGTGGTTGCACCATTCTACATTCCTGCCAGCAGTGAATAAGTATTCCTGTTTCTCCATATCCTCTCCAGCACTTGTCGTTTTCTGTTTGTTTAATAGTGGCCATTCTAGTAGGTCTGTGAAATGATATCTCGTGGTTTTGATTTGTATTTCCCTAATAACCAGTTGAACATCTTTTCATGTGCTTTTTAGCCACTTACATGATCTAGTGATAGGCTGTGGTTTCCTAGACCTTACACCAAAGCCTTTCCAAAGACCTTTCCCTCTTTGGAAAAAGCCTGTTCATGTCTTTAGCCCATTTTTTAGCTGGGTTGTTTGTCTTTTTTATTGTTGAATTGTAGTGTTTCTTTATTTATCCTAGATATTAAACCCTTATCAGATTTATGGCTTCCAAATATATTCTCCCATTGAGTAGGATGCATTTTAACGTTTTTGACAAAGTCCTTTGAAGCCCAAAAGTATTCCATTTTGAGGAGTTCTCAGTTATCTATTTTGTTTTTCTTTGCTTCAGCTTTGGGTGTAAGTGTAAGAAACGATTACCTATCACTAGATCTTGATGATGCTTCTCTACATTTTCTTCTGGGAGTTTTATGATACTGGCTTGTATATTTAGGTCTTTAATCCATTTTGAGTTAATTTTTGTGAGATGGGGGTGTGAGACGGCAGTCCTCTTTCATTCTTTTGAATATAGATATCTAGCTCTCCTAGCACCATTTATTGAAAAAACTGTACTGTCTCAGTTGAGTGGACTTGGGAGCCTTTTCAAAAATCAATTTACCATAGATCTGAGAGTCAATTTCTGAACTTTCAGTTTGATTCCATTGATCAGTATATCTATCTTTATGCAAGTACCATGCTGTTCTGACCACTGTAGCTTTGTAATAGGCTTTAAAGTCAGGCAGCATGAGTTCTCCAACTTCATTCTTTTTCAGGATGTTTTTTGGTAATTTGAGGCCCCTTGCATTTCCTTATAAATTTGATAATTGGCTTTTCCATTTCTCTACAGTAGGCTGTTGGAATTTTGAATTGTATTGCATTGGATGTCTAGATCAATTTGGGTAGAATTGACATCTTAATGACATTTAGCCTTCCAATCCATGGATATGGAATGTCCTTCCTTTTATTTAGGTCTTCTTTGATTTCTTTAAGCAATGTTTTGTGGTTTTCTGAATACAGATCCTTTACATCCTTGGTAAAGTTTATTCATAGATATTTGATTCTTTCAGCTGTGAAAGTTTTTAATTCTGATGAAGTCCAATTTATCTGTTTTTTTCTTTTGTTGCTTACGCTTTTGGTGTAAAGTCTAAAAATCCACTGCCTAATACAAGGTCTTGCAGGTATTTGCCTATGTTTTCTTCTAAGAGTTTTATAGTTTTAGGTCTTATATTTAGGTCTTTGGTCCATTCTGAGTTAATTTTTGTATATGGTGTGAGGAGTACCCTTTCATTGTTTTGCATGTAGCTGTCCAGTTTAATTAGCACCGTTTGTTGAAGAGGCTGTTCTTTCTCCATTGAGAAGATCAGACACCTTTGTCAAAATCAATCAGCTGTAGAGCTCCTTGGCTTCTTGCAAAGTCATTTTTAATGGGCTGATAGAGGTTTTTTTTTAATATGATGCATTCTTTTTGTTTTTTAAATAAATGCAATTTTTCGGAGATATATTCACACACCGTATAATCTATTGAAATTTTATACAATATCTCACAGTTATCATCATATAGTTGTACATCCATCACCACAATAAATTTTAGAATATTTTCATTACTCCAAAAAAAACACAAAACAACAAAAAAAGAAAAAAGAACTCCCAAAACATTCCATACCCCTTATACCCCATATTATTTATATATATTTTTTGTGGTTATTTTATTACTTATCTGCCTGTGCACTGGATCCAGGGAGAGTCAGTCACAAGGTTTTCACATGATAAAAACTATATGGTTATACAATTATCATCTCAAGAATCAAGTCTATTGGATTATAGTTCAACAGTTTCAGGTATTTCCTTGTAGCTATTCTAATACACTAGAAACTTAAAGGAATTGCTGATAAGAGTTTTAATGGATTTGACAAATATTTTTGAGGGTCAGTTTCTGAAAAGAAAACAATAAAGAAATAAATGTAGTTTTTAAAATTTTTAACATTTTTTATTGTGAAACATAAGATATGCAAAACAGTGATACATTTCTAAATACAGTAGTTATAGAGCAGATTTCGAAGTATGATATGGATTATAGTCCACAATTTCAGGTATTTCCTTCTAGTTGTTTAGAGACTAAAAAGAAATACCTACAGGATTCAGTAATCATTTGTTATAGCATTTCTTCTGTGTTACATCTCCTCCCTCTCATTTGCTCATTCTCTCAGTCATCAGGGATATTTGGGGAATGACCATTCTAACTTCTTCATGTTGAAAAGGGATCTTGACCTTATCGGGTAGGGGGATGCAACTGGATTATGTTCTTGGAGAGACTGGTACCTCTGGATTTCAGGGCTTATCTGGCAAAGGAGCAATCTGGAGGTTTTAAGTTTCTGATAAATAAGCTTAATGAATTAAATGTTTTATAGAGTCTCATCTACAGCCCCGGGTATTCTTTAGGGTTTTCAGGAATACTGTTGGTGGGGCTTGGCATGCCATAGCAATTTGCACTATCTAGATGAAGCTTGCATAAGAGTAATCTCCGGTATAGCCTCTCGACTCTATTTGAAATCTCTCAGCCACTGGAACCTTATTTTGTTAAATTTTTCCCCCTTTTGGTCAAGAGGGCATTGTCAATCCCACAGTGCCAGGGCCAGGCTCATCCCTGGGAGTCATGTGCCATGTTGCCAGGGAGACTTATACCCCTGGAAGACATGTCCCATGTAGAGGGGAGGGCGATGAGTTTATTTGAAGAATTGGGCTTAGAGAGAGAGAAAAGCCACATCTGAGCAACAAAAGAGGTGCTCTGTAAGTGACTCTTAGGCATAATTGTAGGAAGGTTTAGTTTCCACATTGAAGTACAGAAATAAGTTTTCGTATGAGCAAGACTTAAGATCCAGAGTTTGGCTTATTAAATTGGGAGTCCCTAATGCTTGAGAGAGTATTAGGAATTTTCCAGGTGGGGAAGTTTAATAGTTCCATATTTTTTCTCTCATACTCAGGGGACTTTGCAAATGCTTTTTAATTTATCTGGAATGTATCCGGGTATTACATTAAGCTCTACAGAATTACAAGGTCTCATTCCCTATCATAGGCTTCATGTTTTTAGGTTGTTTAAATGAACTGGCCAGACAGGTTAAGTTAGATTGTATGCTACAGAAAATTTAAATTTTGTACAGAATAATCATGTCTTCCTTTGGTCTCAAACAGAAGGTGAAGTTTTAAAATACAGTCAGTATCATCCTTTACCCTATATTCTGATTTACCTTCCTTCCAACTGGCTCAGCTTCATTTAATCTCTAATTGAAGTCTGATCTCTTTTTTGGCTTCTTTAATAGTTGCTACATGGAGTATTGGTAACTTTCAGAGCTGCAGAATTCTAACTCTGAGTCTTAGGTGTCACACAGGTACCCAAAGTTCCAGGATAACACCAAGTTATACAGCAGGGCACAGCATCTTAGCATTTAGAAATAACACTTAAAACTCAGGAATAAATGTGATTGCTGTAATAGCTTAAAATCTAGGGCATAATTTTCTATTAATATTTTCTAAATGAGACCATACAATATTTGTCCTTTTGTTTCTGGCTTATTTTGCTCAACATAATGTCCTCAAGATTCATTCATCTCATTGAACTCAGGACTTCCGTTCTGTAGCTACACAATATTCCATCATATGTATATACCACAGATCGCCCTTTTGCTCCTCTGTTGATGTACCTGTTGGCCACCTCCGTCCATTGGCTACCGTGAATAATACTGCTTTAAAGATTATTGTGAAAATGTCTGTTCGAGCCCCTCCTTTCAGTTCTTCTGAGTATATTACTAGTAAGGGAATTGCCTAATATGGTGACCCTATATTTAGCCTCATGTGGATCACTACATTAGCCTCTGGAGAGGCTGTACCATTATGCTAACCTACTAACACTGAAAAGGTATACTTTTCTCTCCACATGTACTCTAGTCCTTGAATCTTTCTGTTTATTTATTTTGAATCTGCATATTTTTTTGAGATATACTCACATAGCATATGTTCTAACCAAAAGAGTCATGTCTCACAGTATCCTCACTTAGTTCTACAATCACCATCACTCTCAATTTTAGACAATTTTTATTGCTCCACAGAGAAAAATAACAGATAGACACATGTACACTGAAGAGAAAACCCAAAACACCCCACAGATCTCATCCCCCTCCCCCAATTATTTGCCCCTTGTATTGGTATGGTACTAGTGAGGTATTCCTGTTAAATGTAGCCTATACCGTTTAATAGGTAGTTTTTCCCACATACCGCTCTATTACTAACTCTTTGTACAATGTCATACCTTTGACGTAGTTCATGCAGGAACTTATTTATGTTTGTAGTGCTAAACAGTGCTATACATGACTTTAAACAACCCCTTTGAATCATATTCACCTTCAGTATGGCACTATTACTTATGATCCCACTAACTACCATCACCTCTATCCATTCCTACACATTTAAGTTCAATCTCATTAATGTAAGTCTGTACATATTAGATAACTGCTCCCCCTTCTCTAGCTTCTGTCTATCTCTTTTGTTGTTGAGTTATAGGATTTCTTTAAATATACTGGATACCAAACCCTTAACAGGTAGATGGTTTCCAAATATTTTCTCCCATTGAGTTGACTGTCTCTTCACCTTTTTTTTTTATTTTCCTATAGTTTTATAGAGTTATATTCACATACCATACATTTATCCACAGTGTACAATCAGTTGTTCATAGTATCATCATAAAGCTGTACATTTATCACCACAATCAGCACCTGAACATATTGATTACTACAAGAAAAATTGCATTCTGTGCTCCTATCACACAGTATTATGCTATTTATTTCTGGATCTATACAATCAATCCTAAACATTCTGTAGTCCTTCAGCATCAAATGGCTGGTCCCAGCCCTCTTTCTATCTCCTGGTCGCCTGTGTTGTCAGCTTTTAACTCCCAAAGTTTGTTCATTAATGTCTGTTCATATTA
>PVKY010003019.1:0-23136 GCA_004027775.1 Bradypus variegatus | reverse complement strand
CCGTAGATGAGCCTCAGACCCAGCACACCCATGAGGGACTTCTGGCTCCCCATCCCCCTCAGCCTGTCCTGGCCACGGCCGCCCCCTCCCCAGCTCCGTGGATGCCAACTCTGTCCTCCGCAGCCAGGCCAGGCACCCCCACCCCCACCCCCTCTGCCTCCCGTCCACACCTGGAGCGGGTCCCTGCGCCCTCACTGTGGGGCACCTGCATTGCGGAGTCGCTGCCCACCACCTACCCATCGAGTGTCCACATGGCAGCAAAGGGGGCCTTGGAACACGGCATCAGAGCGCAGCCCTGCAGGAGCCCCTGGTCCCGATGTAAACGTCCTCACGACCCTTTCAGCCCCCCCACACACACGGCTCTCCCTCCCCGCAGCCATGCAGGCCTCCAGGCCATTTCCCGGTGCCTGGTACACCCTGTGTCACGGCCTGTGCACGGCTCCACCTCACCCCCACCCGGCCCTGCACCCAGGTGGGCTTGGTGAGCTCCTGTCCCCTTGCGTCTGCCCATCACTCTCCCCACTGCCCCTCCTGACCCTGCTTATTCCACTCTGCTTGCTGTGTCCGTCAGTGCCTCCTAACTGACCACACGATTCACTTACTTTCTTCTTTTCCCACCGTGAAGTCAGCTCCTGGGGGCGGGGCAGGAGCTTCTTTCTGTTCCCTGGTGGACCCTTGGTGCCTGGTTCACTGACTGGCAAAAAGTAAGTGTTCTGGTTTGCTAGAGCTGCTGGAATGCAAAATACCAGAAACAGATTGGCTTTTATAAAGAGGATTTATTAGGTTACAAGCTTACAGTTCTATAGCCATAAAAGTGTTCAAACTAAGACATCTGTCTGAAGAAGGGCTGATGGTGTCTGGAACACTTCTGTCAGCTGGGAAGGCACGTGGCTGGCGTCTGCTGGTCCTTTGCTCCTGGGTTGTGTTGCTCTCAGCTTCTGATTCCAGTGGCTTCTTTTTAAGCATCCTTCGGTCGTCTTTTAGCTTCTCCAGGCAAACTCTGGGCTTCATCTCTTAGCTTACATCTCCAAACATCCTTCTGTCTGCATCTCCCAGCATCTGGGGCTGTGTTGACTCTGAGCTCTCTTAAGGATGCCAGTGAACTAATTAAGACCCACCTTGAATGGGCAGGGTCACATCTCCATGGAAACAGCCTAATCAAAAGATGCCTCCCATAAGTGCACCCACCAGAGTGGGTCAAAAGAACATGATCTTTTATGGTGTACATAACAGATTCAAGCCAGCACAGTAGGTGCTCAGAAAATACTGGATGAGTATGAAGAGATGGATTTTCCTTGAATTCATTTTTAAATTTTTATCAGAGTGGCATGTATATGGTTGAAGTAAAGTTGCGCAGTAAAGATGAGCCAGTGGTATCCAGTCTGCAGCGCCCTCCCTGCCCCTCCAGCACCCGTGTCTGGCTGTGGACGTGCTCTCCCTCCGTGACCCTGGGCAGTGTCCCTAGTGTCTGCAGCTCTCCCGCCACCTACCTCCTGTGCGTCCGACCCCGCAGCGTGGAAACGCCCGTCCTTGCCCTTGGCCAGGCCTGACCTCTGCCCCATGCCAGGCTCACGGCTTTCTCCCCTCGCTCTCAGCAGGTTTCTCAGAACTCCGTGGGCGTCAGTGTGCTCTGTTTGGGCCATTCTTCCTTGTGTGCTTTTCCTGTTTTTACAGAATTTCAGATTCCCGTGGTTCTCTTGCCCTTGGCACAGCTTCAAGTCCTCGGCCTCAGGGTCCTGCTGCCGCCGAGTGGGCTGGGGGCACGTCCTGCGTCCCGGGTGGGGGCTTTCTTCCCCCAGCTCCCTGTGGTCCATCTGTTTCCGGGCCAGGTTTCCTCCAGCCTTGTTTGCCAGTCGGGCTTTTCTGGAGAGCCGGGGTCTTCTCTCAGGAGGAGGGTGGGAGAAGAGCTTGGGTGCATTCCCCGTCCCCTTCCCTCTCCGCGCCTGCTGGGTCGTCTGGCTGGGAGCGGCTCTGCCCAGTCAGCGGGGAAGGTTCTGCTGTCTCCCAGTACCCACGGCTGTGGAGCCTGAGGAGCTCGTCTTCCTCTCTGGGAGGTTGCAGGATCTTCTGTATCTTCGGTACGTTGGAAAGTTCTCCAAGGAGGTCTCAAGTGTAAGTCTTCCTTCCCCCACTCATCCCGCTTAGCCCTTGATGAGGTTCCAGTCTGTCTTCTAGTCTGTCATTGATTCTACGGAGTTCTCTCCGCCTCTCTCTTCCTCGTATGTAGTGTGTGTGTGTACGTGTGTGTGTGTGCGCGTTCATGTCATTCCTTCCTTTTGACTTTGTTCTTCCTCTGGAAATCCCCTTAGTCAGATGCTTTGCATCTTCCTCTTTTTTTTGTTTTGTTTCTCTCTTTCCCAAACGTTCTGAGACATACCCTCCTCTGGCCCTTCTAGTGAACTGTTTCTGCGGTAAGATAGACTTGGTTTTCCACGTGTGTTCTCCTGTGCTCTGTACCCTTTCGGTGCACCATGTTCTTGTCGACTCTCTGAGGCAGTACTGACGAGAGTGGTGGGCTTTCCACCCCCGTGCCTGTCCTGCCCGCTCCCCGGAGCGGCTCTCCCATCCCCGTCCCCTGGCTGGCTCCACCCACACAGCTCAGGGTTCCCAGTCACCTGTCTGGGCGATGCAGTGGGACCGGGCGGATCCCAGACATCAACAATGCCTCGTGTGTGTCCTGCCCGTTCTCGCCTGGGATCCGGGCTGCCCAGGAGGTCTGGATGCCCCGGGCTCAGCACGGGGTGCTGGGCTCCCAGCGTTGCATGGACAGTGAGGCCCGCTGCCAGCCAGTGTCCCCACCAGCCCTGCTGGCTCTCCCAGGTGGCTGGGGCAGCAGGGCCTGGAGGCTCCAAGGTCTTTAGAGAGCAGCTGGCAGGCTGGCTTTTCCAGTTCTCTCCGCTGCCTCAGGACATCTCTGCCACCTGCTGTTTGACCTTTAGGCCTGAGGGGTCGGTGGGTGCCTCCTCGAGGGACAGACCCATCAATCCCTGCTTTTGTCCAGCTCCCACTGCCTCCTGCCTTTGGACCTGCCCCTGGGCCTGGCCGCCTCCCTCCCTATGCATCAGTGACCGTCCATCAGCTTTTATTTTTGCACGTTTTTTAACTCTGGAAATTTGCATATAGAAAAGTACATTTAAAAACATAACAGTTGAGTCGTTGAAAAGTGCCCTTCTCTTCAGTCACAGGCAGACGTCCCGGTGAGGCCTCACCCAGGGGCCCGCCCCCATCTGCTCTCAGCAGCCAGCCCCTCCCGCCTGCTTCTTCCTGGTGAGGACAGCGTGTACCGTGTGGACATTTGGCGTCGGGGCTCCCGAGATGAGGCAAATGCCGGGCCCAGCTGCTGCCTTAAACCACAAGCCTTTTTCTCTTTTTTGAGTAATTTCTCCTCAGATTCCATTGATGCTTTAGCTGAAGCTCCTGTAACTTTGGTTAACATGTAAGATCCCAATTATTTTAAAAACCTGTTTGGTTTCCAGCATCCCCATGTGTAACAGGCAGTGATCATTTGTCACCCAGGTAAATACACATCCTTTCAGGGTGGTTCCTGCGGGGCCTCTGGGCCCTTCCAGACAGTGGCCCCTGCTCAGCTTTGTTGGGGTCCCCTTTGGGCATTCTCTCAAAGCCAGTCAGGGTCCTCTTTCTCTGTGATTCTGCCCCTACCACAGCCACTGGAGGGGGTCTGGCTCACGAAAGACAGCTCCGTCCCCCGTGGGCCAAGCTGCGTGCAGCTGGCAGCTCCCCGACTCCACTCCTGTTGGCCCACATGGTGTCACTTATCCAAGACAGGACTGTGAAAGGAACACACAGACTGGAAAGTCAAAATTGTCACGTATTAAAAAAAGGAAGCAAACTCAGTTAATCCAGAATCATTTTGTACTTTCTCCCCTCGCTTGATTTCCATCTCTCTCGTCCAGGCGGGCTTGTTTAATGACGTGGCATGCGGTCCCAGGGCGCGAGGCATCCGGGAGCTGGGCTGGCGAGTTCCACACACAGCTCCCGCAGCTCTGGTTCCCTCCGGCCCTTCATGTGCATTTTACGTGGTCTCCTGTGCCTCACACTCGTGGTTTTGCACATGCTTGGGTTGCTGGCCAAGAGATCCGGGCGCTGAGGTCTTTGACCCTGGCTTGTGCCACGTCCTGTCACTCAGAGTCTTCTGTGTCCTCCTGGCCGGAGGGCTCCTGCTCTTGAACAAGGAGGGACTCGGGTCAGGTGTCCGTGTGAGGTCAGGGCGAGGACGCCGACATCCCCATGTCCCTCGGACGGCTGCCCTGGACCCCCCGGGTGGCTGCAGGCAGAAGCCCCCAAGCTGCGGTTCTGACATCGTTTTCCCTCAGGGTTGGCATCACCCAGAAGTGGGCGCCTGGCAGGTGGGGTGGCAGTGGCGGGGATGCGGGCCTTGCCCCTGGACCAGCTGTGACAGCCACCCCTTCTCTTGCAGGGTCGTGGACGTCCTGCTAAAAGCTATCATGCGGACCATGTGGTTTGCCGGCGGCTTCCACCACGTGGCTGTGAAGGGGCGGCGGGCCCTGCCCACTGAGGCTGCCATCCTCACCCTGGCACCGCACTCCTCGTACTTTGATGCCATCCCTGTCACCATGACGATGTCCTCCATTGTGATGAAGGCTGAGAGCAGGGACATCCCGATATGGGGAAGTAAGTGGGACCACCCCCCCGTCCAGGACCCCTGTGAGCCCCCCGTCCTCGTCCCCTGTCCAGGCCCCTGTGTGCTCAGCACCCCTGGGAAAGACCCCCGGAATCTCAGGGAAACTTGCTGGTGAGGTGGGGCCGAGGCCCTGGGCAGCGCCTGAGCAGAGCTTTCCGGAGCCGTCCCTCCTTTATTCCTAATGGATCATCACTGGCAGGAAGGAAGACTGGGCCAGGGATGGTTATACTAAGTCTTGGGGATGTCCTGAGTTGCACAGTGAACCCCCAAAGTTCATGTTTGTCCAGAGCCTCAGAAGTGGTCTTGGCTGGAAACAGGGTCTTGGCGGCTGTGACCACATTGGGAACCATGCGGCAAGCTCATCCCAGGTGAGGACACGGACGCAGGAGAAGGTGGGTGGAATGGACAGAGGCAGCTGCGAGCTGAGGACCCTCCCCGGGCCTGGGAGGGAGGCGCAGACGCTTCCTCAGAGCTTCCGGAAGGAACCGCCTCCCGACACCTTGAACTCCAGCTCCTGGCTCCAGGCCCCAGAGGGGATGAATGTCCATTGTTGAGGCCACCGGTATGCAGTCAGGACGCCAGGACGCAGGGCGCAGCTGGTGTCCGTCCGCCTGAGAGTCGCTGCGGTTGCGTCACTGCCGGCCTGCTGCCCGGTCCCCGGACACGTTCCGTGATGGCAACGTGGGGTGCCGCAGTGACGCTGAGCACTGGCCCTGCTCCTCGGCCCTGGCCCCTGCCTGGGCAGTGGGTTGCCCGATCCCTCTGCATTTGGTGGGGCCCAGCAGCCAGAGTCCCACAGTGAGCAGGCCAAGTGGGGATTCGAACCCTCCATGGTATGCCGAAGCCTGCCTGGTGACTTCCAGATGCTTCTACCTGTCATTGTGCTTTCTGCAGTGTCAGTGTCCCCCTCCACGCCGGCTTAAATCGGGGTGCCTGTGTCCCTCCTAGGGTGGGGGGCCGGGGAGCACGTCAGCTCAGTGTGACGAGCAGGCGCTGGAGGTGGGGCGGATCCAGGACGGGAGCTGCCCCTGCCCCCTGCGCCCGTGCTCTGGGCTCCTGTGCACCTCCTCGGCCGTGAGGTGGCCAAGGCTGATGCCAGCACCGTGGCAGGTTGTCGTGAGCGTGCAGTGCAGGAGCCTGCGGCTTGGCTGTCAGCACGCAGGTGCACGGTCGGGGCTGCGTGGAGGGTCAGTCCGAGGCCAGGTGGCTCTCAGAGGCGTCACTTACAGAACCAGGCATGGAGAAGGCTCCCACAGACACACGGCGCCTGCCCCACGCAGGGACATCGGCATAGAGCTGTTGGGCCAGGAGTGGAGAGCCTGTTCTTCCAAGTAAAGGATTATAGCCCAGATGCTTGGAAAGTGCACTGAAATCCTAAGGATATTCTGGAAGTTAGGCACTGACCATGGTAACTGGAAAACCTACAGTGGACTCGTGACCTGAGAAGTCATTCCAAGCCCCGACGGGAAAGCAGCGCGGGCCCTGGCCCCGGAGCTGGAAAGCCCCAGGGTTTGGGGAGGGGGCTCCTCCTGCTCTGTCCTTCCTGGAATGGTGGGTGCCCCTGCCTCACCGCGCTCATGGGGACGTCGGCAAGGCCCCTGCAGGCTCAGGCTGCCATGGCCCCCGACTCCCACTGCGCTGCTTCCTGCCTGTTATTTTATTTCTAAGCTATTCCATTAGTAATTTACAGAAAAGGAAAGGAATAGTGGCAAGCTAGTATCAGGAAGTTTTATTGAGAATTTAAATACACACTCCTAGTTTTTTGTTGTTTATTTTACTTTATTTTATTTTTCTCCTTTTGGGCATATTCTCCATTATTTGATCCAGTCCAGGATCATGTATTGCCTTTAGTTCTGTTTTTTTCCTTTATTAGGGAAGTTGTGTTGTTACAGAACAATCATGCATAAAATACAGGATTCCCATACACCACCCTCCACCATCGCCCTGCGTTGCCATGGGACATCGGCTGTAATCAATGGCAGCACATTTCTGTAATTCTATTAATTAAAGTCCTGGCTGAACCTCGGGTTCACTGTCTATGCAGTGTAGTTCCATGGATTTTTTTTTTTTAATTCTGTTACCATATGTACAACCCAAAAAATCCCTTTTTAACACACTCAGATACATGTTTCATTGCTGTTAATTGTGTGCCGCCATCACCACCACTATTCCCAAAGCATTCCCACATCCCAGTTAGAAGCCTGGACATTTACAGCTGTAGCCCCCCATTCCCTGTCCACACCCCATCCCCGGGTAGCCTGTCCTCCAGAGTCCGGCTCTGAGGTTGCTTATGCCAGTCGTTTCACATCAGTGAGACAATATTGTCCTTTTGTGCCTGGCTTATTCCACTCAGTGTGATGCCTTCCGACTTCATCCATATTCTCGCATTCATCAGGACCGCATTCCTTTTTATGGTGAAACGCGACTCCGTCCTTTCCTAGTTTTGAGAGTCTCAGAACACACCCACTGCTCATCCTCTCGTGTGGGGCCCGGAGGTCCACCCTCTCGTACTTACTCCAGAGCTGAGACCCCACCAGCTGCTCATCGTCACGCCTGCTGCTGCTGCTGGCACCTGTTTCTTAAAATGCACGATTTGGGGGCCACGTGACAGCTCGTGATCTTGGTGAAGAGAGGACCGCTCCATGGTTGCAAAATACCGTGTTTTGGTTTATAAAAAAACAGCAAGAACGCTCCAGCCCGGTGAACTGTTTCACTTTGACATTATCTGTTTCCTTTCAAACACCCAAACACCTTTATGTGCAGATCTGCCATTGAATTTGTCCATTTATGAACCTTATCTAATACATTTTGGTACCCAGATGTCAAAAAGACGAAAGAGCGCCGTTGCATCCTTTCAGCGAGACATGGAGGAGCCCATCTAGAAGCACCGATGGGATGGAAATCTGTCTCCTCTTTGTCTTCAGAACCGCACTGAAACGTCCACACATCCGTTCTAGAGTTGGAGGAAGTTCCCCTCGATGCTGTCGTCTGTCACTGTCAACCCAGGGCCAGGAGAGTTGCTGCTTTGGGTCCCATTTGTCATCTGAGTCGTCTGAGAACTGGGAAGCGCCTTCCTCCACCGGTTTCCTCTTTGCCCTAACAGGCATGTCTGAAATCTCGTCCCTGTTCAAGGAAGCCAGCCGGCCCCAGGCCCGCAGGCAGAAGGACGGGCTGCCTCGCTCCGCATCGTCCCGCTGGGCCTGCCCCGCTCCCCTTGTCTTCTCACACATCATTCTTAGCAGAGTTGGGGCTAATCCATGAGTTAGGGTGAGATCCTCCCGGGAAGGGCAAAGTAGAAGGGTATTTCAAAACATGGGAAAGTTAAGGTCACAGATGTCCACTGGGTATCGTAGCCTTATCGGAGGGTCCCACAGACCCAGCCAGTAACTGCAAGCTGGAAGGAATTTTATTCCCCCCCATTTTGTAAAAATAAATTTTCTGTCTGCTCTTTGGAAGACCTCCAAGAAGGAACGAAAGACATGAAATATTCCTGACGAAGAGTGGGAGCACTCTGGAAAGAAAGGCGGAGCCTAGAGTGGATCTGGCAGGGTTGGGAGGTAGTGGCCTTGTGAGCTTGTGCCGCCATGGCACCCAGCCCAGGAGGGCCAGTTGTGTCCATCGTGGCAGCCACCGCCACAGCTCCCCAGGACAGGGGCCCCCACGGGTGTGGTTTCCTGTGGGGGCCATCTGCAGTCACCCAGAATGGCTCACCGGCCACTTTCGGCCCCATCCAGGCCAGTGGGGCCCAGTGGGGTTCCTCATCTGGGTACAGCCCACTTCCCGGGGCCGCATGGTTGGAGTTGGGGTGGGGCCGTGCTAGGGCCCCACTCCCCATTAGCCCGTGGGCCCATGACAGTGTCCCTGCCCCTTACTGCCTGGGCCCGGTTGGCTTCCCGAGGGTGGAAGGGCCTGTCCACCCACCCTCAGCACAGCCTCACCCTGCGGGACCATGCAGCCTCTCGTGGCAGTGGGGCCATCCCGGGGGCCCGCGGTGCCCTGCAGCATGCTCTGACCCTCACTCTCTTTCCAGCTCTGATCAAGTACATCCGGCCAGTGTTCGTGTCCCGCTCGGACCAGGAGTCCCGCAGGAAGACGGTGGAGGAGATAAAGAGACGGGCGCGGCTGGGCGGAAAGTGGCCGCAGGTGGCAGCCGAGCTTCCTCCTCCGAACGGTTTATTCCAGTAGCTGGGAGCTGGGAGAGTGGGGAAGCACAGGGAGAGCAGGGGCTTTCCTGGACTCTGTTGTTCTGGTTTGGATTCTGCAAGCGTGTGAATCCCAGAATGTGTGTGAATTGTCAGGTACTTTTAAAACTCTTAAGAAAGAAGGAAAAATGTCTCAAATGGTTCTGTAGCTGCTGAGGAGCTTTACTGAGGACAAAGCCCTGTAGGTGTGAGGTTGGAGAGGTCCGGCTGACGGCCTCCCGGGGCCTGCACACCCCGGGTGTGAGTCACCACGCTGCCCTGTGGGGCACGGCCAGGTCCTCCAGGCCCCGCAGGGACCCCCACGGTGCCCCGGCCAGCAGCGTGCCCCAAGCGTGGCCGGCACAGTTGCCCCACTCCATCCATGGGCCCTGCCTGGCCTGGGGGCAAGTGGAGGTGGCACCTCCCTCTTGGTGCCGGCTGTTGGAGATTCCCCTCACCGCCAGGATGCCACGGCCATGTGGGTGTGTTTTCCAGTGCGGAGGGATTTGGGTTGATTTCCGTTGCTGGATCTCCCATGTGAAGCAGAGTAACGGGAAGGAGCAGTGCAGATGGGGTTTCTCTCCTGCCAGCTCAGTGGGCATTCCTGCTTCCTGGGCCAAGCCTCCCCCCTCCTCGTTCTGGGGTCCCAGCCGGGCACCCCTCATCCAGGGTCCTTCCACCATTGCTCCCTCCCCACCGGTGGGCTCTCCCCTGTGCCGTAACTGCTGCTTCCCATCAAAGGCCTCCCACTTTGTGCAAATCTACATCACGTGGGCTCATCTGACCCTTGCGGTGTCTGTGGGGTGGGAGGCTTCATTCCGTGTTCACGGCACCCAGAACAAGAAAGAGAAAGGCGAGCTAGGCTGTGTGGAATACCGCATTTCTCCCAGCGTGTCCAGAACATGGCCTTTGAGCTGGTAACTGATAGGTAACGTCACTGCAGATGTCTCACGTTCTTGGTCTGTCATCTGGGTCTTTGAATTGCGGGGGTTCCTGCGGGCAGCACGCTCTCCATTGGCGCATGCACCCCACAGGGGCCCCGAGCTCAGCCCCCACCTTCACGGGCGGCCACGGCTGCCGTCAGGCACAGAATGAGCATGGCTGCTCTGCTTTTTAGTTTTTATACCTACAAATAAATGAGTAATTGAGCTATTTCTGTAAACAGGTATGTGGGTACAATATGTGCTTTTTCTTGTAAAAAATTAAAATATCCCACCCAGGAGGTTCAGCCCCTTAGAGGAGCCCCGTCCCACCCCACCCCGTCTCTCCCACAGCCAGCCCCACACACTCTTCCAAACTTAAGAATGTGTGACGGACACACCCCATGTCCCCAGAAGGCCTCTCTGCCCTGCTTCACAAAGATCCGGCACGTTCTGAGTGCGTGTGACTCTCCACCCACTGTGCTGAGGGCAGGACTGACAGGCCTGCGGCCACCCCCGCAAACCTGAAGGCCCAGCACGTGCCGTGTGATCAGTGCGCGCGGTCGTGGGACGCTGTCTTCCAGGGCTTGGTTCCACGACCAGGGCACAGTGCCTGCCCGGCACTCCCCGGCAGAATGTCCTTTTGCCCAAGTTCTGAGGCCACCTCTGCATTTCTTTTACAAACTGTGTTCAAAATAATGACATGCATCTTCAGGCAGCCACGAGCCCTCAGCTTAACCAAATCTCTTACACGAAGAAATGAACATCAGGTGTTTGGGGCCTTTACCCCAAGTAATTACCTAGTTACTCCAAAACATCCCAGCAGGGCTGCCTGCCTCCAGAGAACACCCACGACCCTGCCATTTACCTTGTGTGCAGCTTTTCTAAATAATTACACAGAAGCTGGGACCACGGGAGCCCCTTAAATGAGCTTGCCAGTCCCAGGATGTGGAGAGCCCCTCCCTTGTCCAATCTGTGTCCCCTCCCGGAGGACAGGGTGGACTTGGTGATGTCTGGAGTCTCCCCGAGAGCTCGCGATGCAAGAGGCTGCATTTTAACGTAGCTTCCAAGGGCACGTCTGATTTCTAGGGTGGGACGCGGCTGAACTGGCAGGAAGGGAAACCACCCTGACGTGACTCCAGTGGTGCGTCCCTGAAACAGCCCAGACGCCTGCTCAGGGTCCGGACCCCCAGCGTCTGGGGTGGCCCCAGGCTCTCGGCTGGGTACGGGGCGGGGGCGATGCGAAGTCGGCAGCTTCCCGCGGTCCGCCCGGGACCACGTGCTCAGTAAAACCCCATAGCTTTTCCGCTGAACGAGAGGGAAGCATCTGGGTTACTTAGTGGTAAAGAGAATCCGTCATGAGGATGTGCGCTGACCACCCACTGTGTGGCCGCTAAAGCTGACTTATGTTTTTTCTTTCCAGATAATGATTTTCCCAGAAGGAACTTGTACCAACAGGACCTGCCTAATTACCTTCAAGCCAGGTATGTCATTTTCTCAATTACTCATTTTTCTCCCCAAGAAGGGGGAAGTATTAAAATAATACTTTAAAGTAACAGCATGTGAATAACCATTTTACATTTCTCCGACGTGCTGGGGTCCTTAGATGAGGTTTTAGAATTTGGCCCAGGACTGCAGCGTTAGAGATGAGGGAATCCTCGGTGTGGAATGTTCTGAGTGTGACGGGGTGAGGGGCTCCTAGCGAGTTCTGGTTGCTCCATGTGAGGTCTTCTCCATCCCCAGCTGCTGACTCCCCCAGAGCCTGGGGCCCCAGGTGCATACCCGCCAGCAGCTCACAGACCCCCGTGCCAGGGCTCTGTCCCCTGGGGCTGCGGGACCCACGTTTGGGCCCACACCGTTTCCCCCCAGGGCTCCCAGGTCTGGGGCCAGGAAGCCAGACCCTTGGCTGGAGTCAGGACAGGCAGGGAGCATCCTGCCTCGGGCGTGCGTCAGGTGTTTGCCCCTAATGGTGCCAGCACCCACAGGGAGCTGGGGACGGCCCGGTACTGGCCTGTAGCCCGTGGTCCTGTGAACTTGTTGGGCCCGGAGAGCCCGGGGTGAGTCGGGGGATGCGGCCCATCCCCCCGGCCAGCCTTCTGCAGCAACTCCTCCGGGGCTCACCACCCTCCCAGGCCTAGCTGTGCTGGAGGGTTTGGGGTGACCCCTTTGGCCTCCCCCACCTAACAGCACTGCTGAGGAGCCAGCTGTGGCAGAGAGGGAGTGGGCCCCATGGACCAGCCAGGGGCCAGCTTGCACCCCAGGATCGGTGCCTTCCCAGCTGCTGGTGTGAGGAGGGGGTATCTGCAGGAACCCCGGGCATCTTCGCCATCACGGCTCTGCAGAACATGAGCGGCGAGTCCCAGCCCGGACGTGGAGACTTAGGGCACGTCCTGCTTCTAAGTGGACCCCGCAGCCAGCACCCGAGAGGGTGTACCGTGAGCTCGGGCTGCCCGGGCCACTTGGCCAAGGGGGCCTGAGGGGTGTGGAGCCCACTTGGCTGTGAGGTGGAGGGCAGGGGGCAGGGGCGGGGCAGACCACCTCCAGCCACAAGGAGGCAGGGGGCAGGGGTGGGCCTCGGCCGTGGGCCTGCCGCTTCCTTGGCGGCAGCCAAAACCCGGGCTGGGCAGGCGGCAGCCATGCGTCCCCTGTCCATGGGCCTCTGAGCTGTGGGCATCCTCCCTCTTTGAGGGCTCTCGGGGGCTGCGTGTCGTGGTTGGAAAAGCCCAGGATGTCAGGGAATTGCATTCTCTGCACTGAGTGAGGGGCCCACAGGCACCCCAGCCGCCCTCAGCAAAGGGTCAGCAGCAGGCTGGGAGGTGCGGTGAGACCTGGACCAGGAAGCCCCGACACCTCCAGGAGACCCCCGAAGCCACCAGGAGACCCCAGAAACTGCCCTGGGACCCCTGCCACCACCAGGAGGCCTGCGTGCCTGGCTGAAAGGCAGCGCGAGCCTTCTTGACTTTGGCTTTGGGCCAGAAGGCTTTGCTGCTGAGTGATCCCGTCTGTGATAAATCTTGGCACTTGGTTGCAGCTGCCCCCTGGTGCCCCAAGGCACACAGCTGAGGGCTGAGACTTTTCTGGAGCTCCTGCCTTCCGGTCAGAGAAATCCCTTCCTCCCTCCTTTCTCCACGGCCGCGGAGGCCTTGGCCAGTGCCGGCCATTCGTCTCAGGAGGCCCAGGCTTTGGCCCGTTGGAAGGCTCTGCAGGACGTGGCAGGGATGTGCTGGGCGTGGACACTAAGACCCCCCCCCCCAGGCCTCCTGGAGCTGGTGACCCAGCGAAGGTCTCTGTGACCCGAATCAACACAGCAAAATCACCCACAGCGCAGGGTTCTGCGACAGTCGGGCCAGCCTGCCAAGCCTATGGCCAGGCCTTCGGCCACTCAGCTGGGTGCTGGGTGAGTGGCCTGGAACACACTGGACAGAGATGGGGTCTGTCAGCTGGGGTGAGCCTGTGCTGGGGGAACGAAAGGGAGGCCGAGGCTCAGGGCTGGCCTGGCCTCGGGGCAGTGGACTTGGCCTGCCTCCCAGGCTGCCTGCCGCAGGGGAGGGCGTGGGGCGCGGCCTCCAAGCAAGTGCGCCCTGGGGCAGGCGCCCAGCCCCGCAGTCACCCCGCACTGCCCAGTCACACACTGCCCTCCTCGGGTCCGACTGTGTTTAAACTTGGGCTCAACAACCCCGTCCTAAAATAGAACTCGCTTGCAAACCTCGGTAGAGCCGAGTGCCAGGCCTGGGCAGGAGGTGGAGAGCAGGGGCAGGGGACGGGCCCAGGCCGGTGAGCGGGGCCTGGGGTACAGACTTGAGGGGCACCTGCCTCCCACGCCTGTTTCCACTGGCCCCGGGCCTGGGCGGCTCTGTCTGTGCTGACGCTGGGCTGGGCTGGCACCGCCACCGCCTTGTCCGCTGTTGAGACGTCTCCAGGGTGGAGTGGCCTGTGGGCAGGCAGGCCTGGGCGAGCAGCTCCTTGTGTCCTCTGAGCCCTGCAGGCCCAGCCACCGCGGACGTCACAGGGGCCTTTCTGTCCTCTGCAGGCGCCTTTATCCCTGGAGTCCCAGTCCAGCCCGTGGTTTTGCGGTACCCCAACAAGCTGGTAAGTTTCGTGTCCCACAGACTGAGGTGGAAGCAGGGACAGCTGCCTGGGAGGCATTGGGCAGCCTCTGTCCTGCGTTCTCTGCATCTTCTGCTTTCACACCAGGGGTGGGCACAGCATGGGGACCCCAGGGTTCCCAGCGCTGGCCTGGCAGGGAGGTTCAGGGCAGGTTCTCAAAGGTGGGACTGCCCTAAGGCACCCAGCATTCCAGAATGTTCCCAGAGCCCCCCCTTCGGGGCCATGGAAGCAGCCCCCTGCCCGCCCCAGCCTCGGTGGGGCCTCCGTGTTTCCTCAGCTGCTCTTGCCCTCCACTCCTCTCAGGCAACTTGAAACTTAACAAGCATTTCAGTTTCTAGAGGCTGGAGGCAGGGGCAAGGCACTGCTGGCTTTAGGGTCTTCCGTTTCTGTGCCTCCACTGGGAGCAGAATAAAGGACAGAATAAAGAGGGTGGTCAGGGCCAGCGCTCCCAGGAGGGTGCTGAGGGGCCCGAGCCTGTGGGGTGAGCCTGGCTGTGGCCCCGAGCAGGGTCCAGCCCCCTCCCAGGCCTCTGCTTCTGCATCAAAGCAGGAGTCTGGAACCCTCCCTGGGAGCTCTGCCAGACACTCCATTTGGGCCAGGGGCCGCCAGCCTGTCCCTCCTGGGGGGCTCCAGGATGTGGAGGCAGTGAGCAACCCTCACCCAGCAGGCTTGGCAGAAGGGAAAGCCCTCGTGTTGGGTCCCATGCGTGCTGGGACAGGGCCGGGGTGGCGGATGGAGGAACCAGGCCAGGGGCTGCTGGGACATGGATGGGCTTACCTGCGAGAAGGTGCTGAGGCCCGCGGAGGGCGGTCAACGTCTGTCACAGCTAACTCTGTCCCCTTCCTGTCCTTTGCCCCCAGGACACAATCACGTGGACGTGGCAAGGACCTGGAGCGTAAGTGGGATGCTGCACAGCCCCCCGTCCGAGTCACAAGGTCCCGAGACTGTGCAGTCCCCCCGGGTGCTGGGCCTTGTGTCCCTGCAGGAGCTCGGGCCTCTCTGACCCCGGCTACTGGGTGCCCCTGGGCACACCTGGCCCTGTTCTGCCCGTGTCTGGGCTGAGACTTGGCTCATGATCAGCTGCTCCAAAGGGGAGTTCTGTCACTGCACCCCAGTTAGCCCAGTGCACGGTAGCCTCTGTCCACCTGCAGCCCCCAGTGAGGACAGCAAGGGCTTCAGGGCATATGCACCCATCGATGCTCCCCATGCAGCCCAGGACGAGAGGGGCCAGGCCTGTGGTCATGGGCACCGCCGTCCCTGCGGGGTCGGACACAACCTCCTGAACAGGACGTGAGCTCCAGGGAGCGTGCGGGACAGGCAGGTCTTGGCCTCAGGGTGCCCGCACCGGGGCTAGGGCCTGGAGGAGGAAGGGTGGGCCAGGCCCAGCCAGCCGAGAGCTGCTGGAGGTGGCACTTACGAGGCTGGAGGGGTGGGGGAGCAACGAGAATCAAGGTGGAGCTGGGAGGAGGCAGAGGAGGGGCTCCCCAGAGGCCTGGGGGCCTGGGTTTGGGCCTGGAGGCGACAATGAAGAAGCAGATGAGTGGGCCCGAGGAGGTTTCTGCAAACACTGAGCCAGTCACTGAGCTGGGGTCCCTGGGGCAAGGCATGGGGGAAGATGGCATGACCATGGGTGCCCTAAGCTCACAGGAAGCCTGGGAGGCGGCTGGCAGGAAGCTGAGGCTGCCAGGGTGGACACTGCACAAGAAGAGTGAGAGCTGTGGAGCCGCAGCAGCCCCGGGCCTCTGCCGCCCCAGCCATCTCTGCCGCAGTGGGGTCTCGGGCTTGGGGGGCTCCCTCTTGCACCCAGCAGGGCCCCTGGAGGGCGCGGCCGAGTGGTTTTGCTCCGGGATGGGTCGTGCTCTGGCGGAAGGGCTGCGAGTCTCCCTGTGGCCCTGCCCGACGCTGCCCCGCGTGTCCTTTGCAGGCTGGAGATCCTGTGGCTGACACTGTGCCAGCTCCACAACCGTGTGGAGATAGAGGTTCGTACGGATGGCGACCTGCGTCTGCCTGGACTCCCTCTCGGGCAGTCGTGTCGCTTCGTGCCTTCTTCACAGTTTTGAACCCTTCAGACAGGACTTTTTAAAACCAGGAAGGAAGCTAAACCCTTGCTCTTTCATTAGGTTAACGTGGCCTGGGGGTGTATAAACTGGTACATGAGTGGTGAGCTATTTGGGCTCTTAATTTTCCGGACATGGGTTCTGCACAAAGCTGCCGGGTGTGTGATGTTGCCCACCCCCGGTTTACTGCTTTGTAGGTCCCATCCCCTGCCTCCTGGTTTTCAGCCCGTGGGATGTCTCTAGAGTCACGATATCCATCCCCGCTGCTGAATTAAATACTGTTAGGTCCGTACAGCCTTTAAGCTCTGAGTGGGCAGACACAGCGCTTTCTCTCTTAAGAGAGCATCAGCGTGCTGCCCCCAACCTGAAAGGCTGCGTGAGCCAGGCAACTGCGTGTGTAGTGCCTCAGCTACTGGGTAACGCGGGATGCACAGGAGCCTGGTTTTCCATCAGGTGGTTCCCGTCATGGAGACGAGCCACGATAATGAAGGACTGAGCCGAAGGCCCTGGGCCCGGCCAAGCTGAGGAGCTGGCCCTGCCATACGGGTATTTTGAACGGCCCATTCTGCAGGAGGCTGGGCGGCAGCGGCCAAACGCATCTCTGAAGGAGACCTGCTGGCCAGTCCACAGGGCAGCTGGGACACGGCCACACTGCCCGGGCCTCTTGGGGTTCTCTGAGCAGCTGAGTGTCAGACCTGAGGTCTGATTTGAAGGCAACGACAGGGCTTGGAACAGTCCTGTCTAAGTCTCCTGACTCGGGCTACCTGCACGACAGTCTGTTGCCTGCTGCTGCGTTCAGTGGGTGGCCAAAAACCTCAGTAACGATAGCCTCCTTCCCGTGTGGAAATAATCATTGTGCCGTCACCAACACAAAAGTGAGAACTTTAGAAACAGAAAAATGCTCATAGCTCTCCCGTATTTAAAGATGAAATCCCAGTGCTTATCAGAAATCAGAAACAAGATGCAGTGGCTGCCGAGAGCTTCAGGCGCAGGACAGGGCGGGAGCTGCTGGTGGGAGTGGTGTGTGCAGGTGTGTGTGGCTGAGTACATGCACGCGGGCAGGTGTGTGCAGATGCGTGCACATGTGTGTGCCCCCATGTGTAACAGCTTTGCAGGCTGGCTGGGCAACGGTGCATGCACGATCTCAGGATTGCCAGCATTCATGGGGGGTGGTCTTCAGTGGGTGCTGGAGGCACCCGTGGGAGTAACGCTGCCTTCTCTGTGCACAGTTCCTCCCGGTGTACAGCCCCTCGGAGGAGGAGAGGAGGAGCCCGGCTCTGTACGCCAGCAACGTGAGGCGCGTCATGGCCGAGTAAGTGGGTGCATTCTCCCCGCAGCACATCCTGGGAGCTCCACCCCCCTGGCTCAGTGTTCCTGCTCCCCGTCACGTCCCCCCCACAGCGCTGCTGGAAGGACCAACAGCGGCAGGAAGAATCCGGTTCTCTCCCTGCAACTCAGGGCAGAGCTGCCATCTGAGAGCTCGGTCCCCTCCATGTCCCTCCAGGGGTGCACCTTCTCCCCATCAGGTGCCTGTGGGGGACACTGCAGCTCCCGGCACGCTGCCCTGGCCACCCTCGGCCTGGGGCCTGCAACATGCTCACTCGCAGACTGGAAATGAACGTCTGCATCCTGGGTGGAAATGGCAACAGCGTCAAGTCCAGCTGCCATGCTTAGGAGCCCCAAGTCAGTGACTTGGAGTTTGGGGTCCATGTTGGAGCCTACCTGTTTAATGCTGAGAGGGACTGTAAACTGCTTCTTTGCTCCCGGGGTTTGGGGTGCCCCTGCTCAGGGGACTGAGCACTGTGTTCTGTGCATCGGGGGGCTGGGGTCTGCCGTGGGCTGAGTGAGGGCCTCCTGCCCCTCAAGGTGAGTTTGTACAGCCACATCCCAGCTCAGCTCCTCCGTTTCTGGCCACCCCACGGGTCGCCTTGCTGCCCTGCTCGGCGCCAGCCCCCTGGCGCTTCCCCTAGGGGATGGGTAGGAGGGCAGGCTGGAGGCTCGTCCTCTACAGCTCTCCCCCCAGAGAGAGGAGGCCTTCCCTGGTCATCACTGGGTGACATGCTCTGTGGAGCCCCAGGCCCCCACCCAGCTCAGATAAATGGAGGAGGGTCTGCCCCGAGCATGTGACCCGTGTGCCCGGGAAAGCAGGGCTTAGGCAGCGTTGCCAGCAAGCTCCTCCCACTCCGCCATACCCCAGGCTTGTCGCACAGCAGCTGTGCTGCAGTGTGGACTCGTAATGTTGCCTGTGACTGTTCGGGCTGAAGTTGCTGGAACTCTTCGTGTCCCAACATGAGGGTGAAGAGTGGGCGTGGGGACCCACAGCTGGGTCACCCCAGGACTCTTGAGGTACAGGTCCGCCTGCCGAGCGGGCCTCTCAGTGGTTCTCCCAACACGTGGCTGTTTGTCCAGCTCCCTCGAGGAGTTTCCAGGGGTGAGCGCCGGCGGCTTCAAGGGCCTCAGGGGCTCCTGGTGAGGGGACAGCGGGACTGCAGACGCCCCGTCACCGTGGCACCCAGCAGCCGCCCCCCTGCTGGGAGGCGCATTACATCGTGGCATTTCCCTTGGCCGCGTCCCCGTGTGTCGGTGTCGGCTGCTGGCGATTGCCGGAGAGAACCTCTGTGGGCCGCCTGGTCCCTGCAGCCAGAGCGTGTCACCCCCGGGGGAAGCGCCTCTGTCCGGGTCCCGCAGAGGGAAGGGACACCTGAGAAAGGCCCTCACTCCCCGGCAAAGCCTCTGTGGGCGCCCAGGCACAGACTTGCCTCTGAACCCGGATTAGGGAGACACGGGTCCCCGGAGCCTGTGGGGTGGGCGCTGCTCCGGGCTTCGTGCTCCAGTGTGCCCCCCCCCCAGCCTTTCCCTCACCAGTGGCACCCTCAGTGCGTGTCTGGTGCAGTGCCCAGAAGGGTGCTGGCCATCGGAGGACGTCCCCCCACCGCCGTGGACCGTAGCAGGGAAGCTGCCCTCTGCACCTTCAGCCCCCCCAGCCGCCTGTGGTCCCCGATGCCCGGGTGTCCAAGGCCAAGGGGCTGGGGGAGGCAGGTGCTGATGTGACGGTACCACCTCCCCTGTCTCGCAGGGCCCTGGGCGTCCCTGTCACTGATTACACGTTTGAGGACTGCCGGCTGGCCCTGGCCGAAGGACAGCTGCGCCTCCCTGCAGACACCTGCCTCTTAGAATTCGCCCGGCTCGTGAGAGGCCTCGGGTGAGCTCGCCCGTCCACTCTCCGTCCTAGCTGATGGCAAGGACGGCCCTCCCGCAGGCACTGGGACAGCATTGGAGGGGTGGAACATCATTACCCTGCACGGGCAGCGCAGCCTGTGCCAGGGCATTGGATTGGGGACCCTGTGGGGACAGTGTCAAGGGAGCATGCAGGAAATGCAGGTTCCTAGGCCAGGCCCGCTGGAACCCTGTCCTGTCCTCAGCCCAGGAACCTGGACTTGTGTAAAGACCCCAAAGGTCTCTGTTTCCGCAACCTCCACACGGTTGATCCGGGGCCCAGGCTGTCCTCGTGGCTCATGGCGGAGGCCTGGTCGCAGCCATCTCACCCAGTGTCCACTGCAGAGGGCTTCCCGGTTGGAGGGTGGAGCCCAGGACCTTGCTGTGCTTTGCCTTGGCTCTCTGCGTTGTGAGGGGCACAGGCAACAGGGCTCGGCAGGCATGAGGGCCATGACAAGAGCTCCGTGCCACACAGGAGGGCTGCCCCATCCAGGTAGAAGGCGGGCATCCATGATGCTGTCACTGAAACCAGTAGGAAAGTCCTCCACTGCCTGGAACGTTAACGGGGCATGCTGGTCTGAGGGGCTGAGACAGCCCCGAGCAGCGGGGGCAGTGTGGCAGGCAAAGAAATCAAAGTGTCTGAGCTATTCTGCAAGAATCACGGGCAGGTGCTGAGGAAAGCGGCTCCTAGCATTTGTCCTGGTTTTCCCCAAGTGTCACCTTCAGTCCCGTAAGTGTCTTGGCTCCTGTGAGGCTGCGGCCCGTGCAGCTGCCGCCAGGAACCCTCCGGGTTGCGGAACGGCCCGCATGCACCTTGGGGCCCCGGGGGCGAGGAGAATCACCTGTGTAGAAAGACAGTGGGTGCCTGCAAACCATTAGAGTGACTTTCTGCCAAACTAAGTTGCTGTCTGTTATATAAATAATTTTAACGTTTTGTTGTGTTTTGACATGTAATGTTAAATCTCCTGTTTTTAATCTTCTATAATTTTACTGAAAAACAGTCTTACTCTCTTCGTTTAGGCTAAAGCCAGAAAAACTTGAAAAAGACCTGGATAAATACTCTGAAAGCGCTCGGATGAAAAGGGGGGACAAGATGGACCTTTCAGAGTTCGCTGCGTCCCTGGAAGTGCCCGTGTCCGACGTGCTGGAGGACATGTTCTCGCTGTTCGATGAGGTGGGCACCACACAGGCCAGGGCAGGGGGTCTTGATGGTTCAGGATAGGGATTGTTTTGTTACAGTACGGCCACATTTCAGAGAATTTTGAAAATGGGGGGCCACCCTTGACGGTCCCCCAGAAACCTGCCTTGCCCCTTGGTATGTTTCCTCCCTTCCCATACGCATCTGTAGATAAAGGCTTTGTGAAGGCGCCGTCACGGATACACACGCCTGTGGTTTCTCTTAAAAGGCCTAGATGGTGACATCACACAGCAGCCGCCACTCGCCGCCCCGTCCGAATCCCTCGGCCAGGCCTCCCCTGCTTGGCCTCGGTTTCCCAGGGTCGATGGCCCGGGCGGGCCTGCCCTCCCCACCACACAGCACTGCGCAGTCGGGGGCTCAGGTGGACGGGTCCGGGGTTTGCACACCGCGGTGCTCGGGTGCTGCCGCTTGAGCCAGACCGTGTCTGCTTGTCTCGCACCACGATAATGACCGCGTCCTTCTTCAGGCTGTTTGTTTCCCACACGCATAGCCCCAGCTTCCCTGCCTGCTCCACCCACTGAGAAATGCCATCAACGCCATTTCCTGCACCAGCCTCGACCGCCCCAACAGCCTCCCTCACTGCCCAGCCTTCTGGAATGTGCTGCCGCCCCTCGCCAGTCGGCTCATTCCCGCCTGTGTTGGGCTCGGGGTTGGAAGGGATGGAGATGGTGCCAAGGACAGCAGGTTAACCCGGAACTCCGCTGAGCCTGACCTTCCCTTGACAATTGTCTTGCTACCTCGAAACTGCTGTCTGTGTTCTACACTTTCACACACCCAGGACAGCACGAAGCGGGTGTTCCCGATTTACCCTCCACCCCCGCCCTCCCCCGCCTCCCCTCTCTTGGCTCCTCTGCTCCCTGCTCTCTGTCATCCCCTGCTGGGGCCTAAGGAGACAGTGGGTGCTCCGGGGTCAGGTTCATGCTGACGGACCTCGGGGTTGTGGACAGCAGCGTGATCTTCCCATGTGGAAACCACATTGGCTGCGGAGCCGTTGTAACAGCCAGCATCTAAGTGGGATGGTCACCATAAATAGCGCTGTCCCTGCTGGGGGCCGCACGCTGTTTGCTTTCCAGGCCCCTGGAAGGCCGTGGCGCCACTGTCCACACAGCACAGGTTTCTGAGGCTCCTCTGAGCCTCCCGGTCCTCCCGCAACTCGTGGTGGAGGGAGCGCCTGGCAGTGAGAGGCCACGTCTGCTCTCTCAGTGCACACGGCACTGCAGGTTCTGCCCAGCATCTGCTACCTGCAGGTTCTGTCCGGCCTCTGGGAGGAACCAGCCTCAAAGGCGGTGCCCAGTGTCTCCCTGGCGGCAGCTGACCAGGGCTGGTTTGTGGGTCCGTTTGTTCTTGGCAGTTGTTCCCGTGAGATGGTGGCTCCTGGGGCAGCCGCAGGCCACGTGACGTGGCACCTCGGGCCATGGGGGAAGCAGACGTGTCCCAAGCGGGGATCCTGCGGATGCAGAAACGCGGCCTGCATGTCCCATGGTGGCCTGTGCTCCACGCACGTCCTGGGAACACGGCACAGTGCTGCGAGCAGCCAGCACCACGCATGGACCAGGCTCCTGAGCTCACTCAGGCCGGCCGCCCGGCCCCCTTCACTCAGACACGTGAGGTTTCTCGTAAGCAGGCTGCGTTCCCAGAGCCCGAGAGCAGCGCCGCCCTTGGGTTCATGCGTCAACCAGGAGCCGAGAAGACGGCCACTTCTTTGTCAAGAAGCTCTGGTGGCGGTTCCGGAGGACTGTAGAATTTCCCTGTAGTCCCCGGGAAAGTGTGTGCGGGTGCAGTGCCCTCAGACGGCCGGTTGGTCACACGTGTTCCTCCAGCAGGCCGTCCCCCCCTGCGGCCCGTGCTGTGCAGCCAGAGGTAACTGTCCTGCACCCCAAGGCAGCAGCTGCTGTGACCTGGGCATCTCTTTCCGCAGAGCGGCGACGGCCAGGTGGACCCGCGGCAGTACGTCATCGCCCTGTCCGTCGTCTGCAGACCCTCCCAGACCCTGGACACCATCCGGCTGGCGTTCAAGGCAAGTGCTGACCCGGTGTGGGCTGCGTTCGTAGGAGAAACGAGTCATGGGTACAGCAGTCATGTGACAAGTCGTTAGGGTCCCTCATTACGTTAAGTTTAATGTTTGCCGCAGCTTTCACACAGGCCTGTAGATTCCAGAACCCTGCCTTGGTCTAGTTCCTCCCGCAACTGCAGTCCACATCCTAGAGGGGCTCGGGGGAGGGTCTCCTGAGGGCCAGGGTCTAGCGCTGGGGGGCTGCCATCCTCATCACCTCCCCTCGCTGCTCCTGAACCAGCCCCTGGGCTGTGGGGGAAGCAGGACTTGGAGCGCAGAGTTGCCGCCACCCAGCTCATGCCAGCTTGGCGTGGGTCAACCCCTAGCTGACCTTTCACCGCTGGACAGCTGAGTGTGGGGATTCAGAACCTGGGGTACGCCTGAGCTGGGGTCCCAGCCCACCTGCAGTCACCTGATGGCCGTCAAGGGTGCATCACTGGGACACTCTGACCTAAGCTGGAGCTGGGTCTGGCTTTGCCCATCAGGGTGGGTGCTTCTCACAGGTGCAACTCACATTAGCCAGACTCACAAGAACCCAACATACAGGTCTAGAGGCTGGTGTCTCACTGCTTGGGTCGCCCCTTTTTCTCATTTTAGTGATTTTTTTAATTTTTATGTATTTTTATTTTTCACTTCTCTCTCTGTTTTGTACCCAGCATATCCTTTCCACGGCATCACTGGGAATTCCACCCCTCGTTCAAAAGTGTTTCATGTGGATCACGAAGGGGCACTTGGTGGGCG
>PVKY010003018.1:0-23130 GCA_004027775.1 Bradypus variegatus | reverse complement strand
GCTTTATAGTTTACAGAACACTTTCAACACATGGTTATAGCTGATCACACTCTGAAAAAAAGCATTTGAATGAGAAAAACTGAAGCTCAGAGACACTGAGGGACTTGCCTGAAGTCACCTGGCTAGCTATTCAAAGAGTCAGGACAAAAACACAGTTCTCCTAACTCTGAATCCCATACTGTATCTCCTTGACCACACTGCTTCCCCAGCTGCACCTTCTCCATCCGATGTTGCCACAATTCTGGGAATGCCAACCACAGAGAGGATGGCACCCTCTGGGCTTCCCTATAAGCAATCATTTCCCTGGAATCAGGGACCTGCTAAGTCATAAAGTTGCAGGTGATTTTGGTAATGGCTGGTGGTGACGGTAGTACAACACTGTAAATGTAATTAATGCCACTGAATTTGTACACTTAAAACTGATTAAAATGGCAAATTTTATGCTATATATTTCCACAAAAAAATAAACTGTAACTGAGCAGGGAAAGGAGGAGCCGTACTTGCCCCTGGAGACGGTGGCATTTTGGGTTCCCTGAGTAGACTCTCCCTGCAGAGAAGGGAAGCATCAAAGCGTCCCCAACAGGGCAGCCACCCCCACTGCACCTCAATACACACATGCAGGTGTTTCTACAGTGCCACTGACTTCCTACACACCTGCTCTCCATCCACAAAATCAACTCAGGAAACCAGGGAAACAAATATTTCAAACCACAGGACAGCCACCCAAAATGCCAGTTGGAAGAGCAAGACGGAATTAAGGGTTATATAGGTCTGTTACTCACTTGCTTTGTGACACTGAACTAGTCACCCTCATCTGCAAAACAGGGACGAAAGAACTCCCTACTTCACAGGAATGCTGTCACCAGCTGTTTGCTGGGTGAAGGGGTGAGTGTTACCTGCCCCAACCTGAGGCCACTTCACCAGTGACGAGCCTCTCCAGGCACATGTCATTTTTCACCACCATCTGATGGACACCTACAGCTTGCCAGGTAACCTTCTTACTACGAGTCTCTCTTTAATTCTCACAACTTTTATGAAGTAAAAGTGCGCGGGCCAGGACGAGGTTCCCTGAGGCTTGCTGCGGCCTGCTCCCCTCCACTCCTGCGAGCCCACCTGGGGCCCGGCTCTGTTTGAGGGCTTTTCCTTTGAGTCTGAACGACAGCCATCTCTGAAGCAGGCATATGCCCTCTCCCAGGGAGCCTGAAGGCTCCAAGCCTTTTCTCCAGGAACCCACTAGAAGCCATTTGCTTCTGTGCTCAGGGTGGATGCTGGGGGGCTGGGGAGGCAGATGGAGGGAAGATTACTAATCCCTCAGCTTCAGCCAGGACTCCCTGATGACAAAGAGCCATGCATGTGCTATCATCTTCACTGTTCCAAAACAGAGTGATGATTTTGTTCATTTTGAAAATGCAGGATAGTTACGGGTCCAATCTGTCAAGAACACATAATATCACGTCGTTCTCTAAAGGATGTGCTCTACTGCCTCGGGGGTGCCAAGGGAACTTGTGGCTTCTAACAAGCGCTCTCCTGTTGCACCGGGGCTGAACCCCACACCCCTGCCGCCCAGCTCTGCTCCAGGCATGTGGGAGAGTACCTGCGGCAGCCAGGGAGGAAGTGACTCAGTCAAGTGGGAAGTGGGAGGGGTGGCTGAAGGAGGGCCGGGAGCCCAGGCTGCTTCCCCCTCAGCACATCCGCAGTCCCCACCGCTGCCTTCTCAGCAGGATGAGGGCGTGATGAGCACAGCGGTCCTGGGGGCCAGGAGGGCCAGAGGGCTGCGCTGCTCACAGAAGGCCAAGTTTCTGCAGCTTGGGAGTCCAGTTCCAGTTTCCTCCAGGAGGCAAGGTTCACAGATGAGCCCCACACAAGGAGATTACGTCATCGGTGACGTCTCTTTTCACCTCACTGCCCTGAGAAAGTCCCAGCTGAGCTCCTCCGTGGCCTCCTTGGAGGCAGGAAGCGGCAGGAGAGGCTGGAGGCTCAAGGCTCATGGCCAGGAGGATGTGCCCCAGAGTGACAGTGGGGGAAAAGCCTCCAGGGCAGTGCACACTGAGGCGGAAGGAAGCTTTCTCCACAGGCCCCTCCAGGGAAAGGATAAATGGAGTAAGAAACCAGTCCTTCGGATGCTGAGCTAGGCAGGCCCCTGGGGTACGGGCTTCACCAGCAGCCACTCTGAGAGCCACCAGGGCAGCATGTGGCCAGCCCTGGCACCAGCTCCCTCTCCTGAGGGCCTCCAGAAGCAGCTGATGTGATAACAAATAATCCGTCACTGTGTGTGGGTGTTGGAGGATGAAGGGACAGACTTAATAGCTCTTTCCTGGGCTGCGCTGGCCTGATATCCCTCATCCAGGGAAACTGCCTAGGGATGCAGCCAAGAACACTGACTTGGGAGACATTTGTGGTGGCCCCTTGGCTCCGTGAGGGGCCCTCTGCCATGTGCAGTGACAGCAGACCAAGTCACCCACAGGCCTCCCCTGGCTCTCTTGGCTGGGAGAGGAGACTGCAACCAGAAGGCCCCTAGTAGGAGCATGTGACTAAGGGACCCTTCAGCTCAAACCGTCAGTTGCTGCTTTGCGCAGTGACTCAGTCTGGGAACTGGGCCTGCCACGGAGTCCCTCCCATGTGGAGTTCAAGTTCTTGCCACCAGGACAGCCCAAGTCAGACAAGGAGAAGAGTAAGTGACAGAAGAAGAGCCAGCGAGGTCCGAGAGCCACCTTTCTGTCCACTGTGTGACCTGGACACGTGTTCCTCTGCTCCAGTCTCCTCGCCCAGAGGAGAGGGATAGCGGTGCCCCCGCAAAGGCTTCCCTGGAGGACAGCTGGGAGCCAACGTGCGGGAGGCACAAGACAAATGTTAACTTTCCTTCCATCCAGACTTGCAGAGCGACAGACAGGAAAGCCCAAGCCAGGCCCAAGTGCACGCAATTGTCTCTACATCTACTATTTTCAAACAACAAAAATCACTACAATCATCCTGTGGGAATGGCAATTTGGACTGGGGACAGTAAATTACCTTTCCCTAACTGCCCCTGTCAAGATTTAATTAAAAAAAATTTCACAACTTTGACAATGAACAATAGAGTTGGCTTTCTGAAGTTCTCCCAAATGTCCCAGCTGTAGCTCCTCAGAGGCAAGAGGTTCTCTGGTGTGGTTACAGAGGTAGATGGCAGGATTTGCCACCAGTGTCCTGGCCATTCAGACCGGAGGGTCCATACAAGAGCCTCACCTGCTCTGAGCTGCTGGGAGGCCAGACACTCAGCCATTCACCAGGGCCATGAGCCACCCCAGCAGACGCCATTCACGCATCAGCAAGAGCGCACTCCTCATGTGTTTGCTTGTGTGTCCCTCTTTAGGTGGTGAGCTCCTGAGGGCAGCGCCTGGGCCTTCTCCACCTCAGAACCCCCAGGCCCTGCGGGGGCCCAGCTACAGAAAATAGATATGAAACCACAACCACCAAAGTAAAAGAAAATGCACATGTCTCAGGGTCAGCAATTCCAGTTCTGGGGATTATAATATCTACAGATAAACTCACATAAGTACACAAAGATAAATATGCTCAAAGATGAATCCTGTAGAACCGTATGTAGCAGCAAAACAAAACAAAACAAAAAATGCCCCCCCTCCCAAAACAACAACAAAAAAACAGGAAACCATCTAAATGTCCACCAAGAGAGGACTGGTTAACTAAATTATATTCCATCCACACAATGGAATACTATGTAGCCATTGAAACTATAGCCACACCTGCTGATAAAGACAAATGACCACAACACCTTAAAGCAAACTTCAGAACTCTGTGCATAATAATACGATCCCACTTAGGTAAAACAAACAGACAAAAAAAAGAAAGAAACATTATATACATCCTTGAAAATGTGTAGAAAAATTCTAGAAGGAACTTTAACAGTGGATACTTCTGGTCAGTGGAACTGGGGACCCAAGGAGAGGAGGGAGAGTTTTATTTTATATTCTTCTGTACTGTTTGACTATTTTATCATAGACTACTAAAATAACTTTTAAAAATCTGAAATTTTTTGAGTCTGTTAGAATTGTTAAAAACAATAGTGGACTCAACGCTGGGCCTCAGGGAACGCTGAGCTTCACAGAAGGCATGCTGAGAGTGTGTGAGTAGAAACGTGTGAGCTTAAGTGCTTGGAAGGTACAAGCATGTGTGTTGTGCAGGTACAAAAAGAGAAGTGGGGGACAGAGGGTCAAAACCAACCCTCTGGGTTAGCTTCCCTTTCCCAGGTAACTTGCAGTCATGCCTGTAAGGAACTTCCTGCTTCCCACCTGGAACCTGTAAGGGCTCAGAGGACCACCAAATCATTCAAACTGTAGTTCTAGAAGCCGGCTCATGGGGCCTCCTCGGAAACACTCTCAGACCCTCTAGCAAAGATCTCACCTGGGCCTCATCAGAGCTGGCCCCTGGGTCCTGACTGAACATGCTATAGACAATAATACCTCATTACTACTTTAGGAGGCAGGGACCCTTATGCCCATTTTACACAGGAGGAAGCTGGGGTTGGAGACAGGAAGTGACTTGTCCAAGGTCACTCACTAGCAACTGGCAGAATGGGGTTCTACAGCCAGGTCTGATCTGAGTCTAGGCCTTTAAATAATAAGTGACATGGTTGAAAGTCTCCTCATCCACTGCAGGAGGGAGAAGGACTTGTCCCCAGGCAGTGGCAGTTTCCATTCTTCTGAGAAAGAAGAGGCTGGTTCAGCTGTGCCAAGGTTCCTTCCAGCTCTGTGGCTCTCTGAGTCCAAGATTCTGTGTGGGTTGCATTCCCTGGGGCCAGAGCCCAGCCAGTAGGGAGGAAGGGGGTGGCAGGGCCTCTAGAGTCTCAGTGTAGGCTGGAAATCCCAGCTCTGCCCTTCCAGCTGGGTAACAGTGGACAGATTACTTAACTCCTCTGAGCCTTGGCATTTTCTGTAAAATAGGGGTAACCCTTATTTCTATAGACTGTGATAAGGATTCAGTAACATATTACAGAGTACTTAGCAAAGGACCTGGGAGGCGGTGGGGAGCCTTCTATTTTTGGCTGTTTTCGTTCCTGTTCCTTCAGCAGGGCCACCTTGGAAGAGGAGTTAGAAGAGAACACACACCAGGAAACTCACCCCAAACACAGTAACACCAAAAGCTCCATACACACTGCAAAACGTAGTACGGCTCCTGCTTTCCAGAGTTGGCAGGTGCCAGCAATGGGGCTCCAAAAGTCCCCTAGAATGCTGGGCTACACCACCCTCAAGGTCTCCCAAGGGGGTGAACTAAGCCTCTCCCTAGAAGCATCTGCTGTCTCTTCTTGCATCTTAAACCAGCTCTGCCTCAAACCCCAAACCAAGGATAGGTACAGAGTCTTGCTCTCACCTATTCTCAACGCAATGACCAAGCCACTTGCGCTTCCCTCTGGCTCCCAGGCCACAGACTCCCTAAGGCTAAAGATGCTCTGTCCATCTCTTATGCCAAGTAGGTGATGCTCTGTGAACATATTTAGAGGGGACCACTTCATCCCAAATGACAAGAGCCCGTCCCAATTTTGCTGCTTTCTGGTGCTTTCCAATAATTAAGAGTTTTAAAAAAGTAATAATCAGGCTGTATGCAGCTAAGCACTGGAGAGCCTGAACTCACACCCAACACTGCTGTTTTCTCGAGAATGGACACCACCGGGCTGCAGGCACCTTCAGGAAGAGGGGATCTCAGCACCCCCTCAGGAAGGGGGACATTAACCCAACACACAGATTTGCCTGATGGGGTGGCAGGTGCAGGGGAAATAAAGAAACTCCAGTTTGTTAAAAGGGGGCCTAGAAATTTTTTAAAAATTTAAGTAGCTAACAGGTACTCTTTGAGGTAGAAACCCCACTTCTAGGAATTTATCCTGCAGATGCCCTACAGTGGGCAATGTCATATGTATGAAGATAGTCACTTCAGCTTTGTCTGGAGAGCAAAAGACAGAAAATAACCCAAGTGTTCATCAATAGAGAGCTTGCTGAATAAATCACAAGCATGGTGGGATACCAGGTAGCCAAAAATGACCTAGATGTGCAAATGCCAACCATCTCTAAGATGATAAGTAAATCAAAACCAGCAATACCATCCCTTTCCCTCTTGGCTCTTGATCACAGAACCTGGGAGGAGACACAGGTTTGCTGGGGGCCCTGTGCCCCCTCCAAGGCCACAATCTCACCTGAGCAGGTAGAGGGAGCAGAAACACTCTGGTGGCAGGCCACTTTCTCTTCTCCCTTCTTCCCACAACAAACCCGAGGGCAAATCCTGTGAAAACCTACATTCCAAAGGGTCTGTATGAAGCCCTGCCCACCAGCCCCATCCTCTCCTCGCCCAATGTATTCAGGGGTTTCGGCCACTTGGGCAGCTCCCTCTCACTTCCCTGATGGGGCAAGTAGGTGGAGCAGAGTCCTAGATGGCCTCTGGGGGAGGCTCCTTCCCAACAAGAGGAGCTGCATCTGCTGACCCAGAGTCAGGGAGAAAAGCCAATCTTAAGGTCTCTTTCTAGATTAGACATCTGGGAGCCCTGGGAAGGCCCTCTCTCCTCTGAGGATATGCTGCTGTTTGTGACCCCATCAGTCTGCTGTAGCTTGCTGAATCAGGGTGGATAGCACTGGAATGAAGGGCTGCTTTAGGACCATTTGAGGCTGAAGAAACGATAGGAGTTTTGCAGGCTCAGCAGCTTGAGTTTCTGAAAAATTGAAGAATTCATCTCCCTGGCCAAATGTGGGTGGAGGAAAGGTGAAGGAAGGGAGCTGCCCTTCTCCCAGGTGCTGACTGAGACAAAACCAGAGGGAAGCCAGGCCCAAAACTGGACAGTGCTCCATGAGATGTTGCAAGCCATTCCCTCCCACGAGGGTACACTCAGGGCTTGGTAAATGGACCTGGTGGGTTTCATTGGCCATTATCGTCTCCCCAAGTCATCCCTATCTCTGCACTATCCTTCAGTCTGTCACCCAAACCAGGAATCTCAGGGTGACCTGCCACTGCTCCTCCCTCAACCATCACTTCCAAACGCTCCCAAGGTCCAGGTGATTTTCCCTGAACAGCTATGGTCTCTGCCCTCCCTTTCTATCCCCACTGCCTCTGCCCTGATCCAGGCCCCACCAGCTCTTGCTTTGATTCTTGCAATAGCCTCTAAAGAGGACTCCAGACTTGCTCTTTCCCAATCCACTCTCTGTCTGCAGCCAGAGGACTCTGGAACATTTAAGTCTAGTGGTGTTTCCTCCACTTAAACTAAGGTATCCCATCACCAAGAAAATAAAAAATTCAAGCATCTTTGCCCTGGTAACTGCCTACCCCTCCAGCATGCCCTGCAACCAGGTGCCCTCATGCCTGTGTGGATCCCTGAAGTGCCATGGGCACCAGTATGCATTCGTGCCTGAACCATCAAAAAACTCTATTCACCCTCCATGGTCCAGTTCAAGTTCTAGGGGATCCCGGAAGCTCGCTCTGACTTCCTCCTCAACTCCAAGGTGACACTCCTTCCTCTAGGTTCCCACTGTTAGCTGCATAGACTTCTGTGAGCGATTTGCCAAGCTCTATGTAAGCCTAGTTGGTTAGGAACCCACCCCTACCCCTGCTAGACCACAAGCTCCTCCAGGGCAGGAACTGACTCTCCATCCTCCTTCCCAGTACCTAGCACATCTCCAGCCACACATGGGAGCTGTGTGCGGGAACGAGGTTTACATTTTGAGCCACCATACACATCAACGTAGGCGATGCTTCCTGATGATATTAATTCAGATACCAGACTAGGATTGTTAGTAGAGACAAACAGAGAAGAAACTCTAAATACATATTCTCCCATGTTTATTTTAAAATACTATTTTTTTCAGCAGTTCTACTTCTATTTTTAAAAACGGTTCTTTTAAAGAGCTGAGCCAAATCATCGGCATGACTCCCATACAGACTGGGTAAACTCCCCACAGATTTCCTCTTGAGAAAGAATACAATAAAATGCTGTGATCTTGTGATCTCTCTGGACACTTCTGACAGCTCAATGGGACACAGTTCACTAACTGCTTCAACTAATTCCTGGAAGTTCTTTCCTGCAGCCTGTAACAAAAGCCAACACCAAGCATTTATTACTCCATGTGTGCTAAATGTTCAACTAGCAACTTCATACTTAATCCTCACAATTGCCCTATGAGGGACCTACTCATATTGTCCCCATTATGCAGATGAGAAGTCTAGGCATAGAGGGAATAAGAAAACCCTAGTGACTGGCAGGGCTGGGATTAGAACCCAGATCTGTCTGATTCCAGAGCCAAAAAAGCTCTTAACCACTACAACCTACCGCCTTCCCAAAAAGTCAAATTAAAGGCACAAGCGAGCAAATGCAGCCTCTCTGCACCACCCCCATGCCCCTACAACTGGCCTTCTGACCACCACCTGGTCGCTGAGAGGGCAGCCTCTCCTCCTGAGCTGCTCAAGCCACCTGCAATCCCAGGAAGAGAGGGGCACATGAGCCAGCCACTTCTGTGACAGGTGGAGAGGCCCAGGCCAATGCAGGGAGCTTGCCACCTGGCACCAGATGCTGAGAAAGCATCTACCACCCCAGCACCAGTTCTCCTCTCTTAGAGGTGAGTGGCCTCTTAAAAGGTCTCCAGCCCTTTGATTTCTTCTCTCCTCCTTTTCCCCCCTCTGCTGGGACAACAGGGAGATCTTTCTAAAACACGGTCCAATCATGTCACTCCTCTTTCTCCACTGCCCTTGGCATAAAGTCCCAAATCACTAATGTGGCATTCCCTTGTCAACTTAGCCAGCCTCATCTTGCACCATGTCCACTTCCATACCACCACACTGAACAATCTGAGGTTTCCGAACAAATTATGAGTTTACTTGTCTCTCTTTCTCTAGGTAGAACACCTTGTCCCTTCATTATTGTCTGTCTAAGCCTTCCCATCCTTTCAGACTCAGCTCCAGAATCACTTTTTCTGCTGAGACTTCCTAGGACCCTCCTCCTCTCAGGCTGAACTAGTAGCTTCCTCTGCTACACTTCCACAATCCTCTGTTCCTGCTATTATATATATATATATATTTTTAAACCACATTTCAATTATTTGTTTACAGGTCAGACTCCCTTAACTAGACCATGACTTCCTGGAAATTTGAATAATAGCTAACATTTACTGAACTCTTATCATGTGGCAGACAGAGATGTTCTATATGTTGTTTTATGTGTTAACTTTTTAAATCTTCATATCTAGCAACTCTGTTATCATCCCCATTTTAGAGATGAAGAAACAGAGGCACAGAGACGTTAAGCGATATGCCCAAAGTCACACAGCTAGAACGCTACCAAACCAGAACTCAGGAAGTCTGGCTCCAAAGCCAACTCTTAATCACTATACTATACTGTACTTGCCTCTCTAGGCAAGGACCCTGTTGTTGTCCTATGGGGAATGAATGAATGAATGAGAGCTACCTTCGGACTATCTAGAGCTAAACACAAACTGGCAGAGCAAGGCCATTAAAGGGCTCTGGAAGGGTTCACAAGCACTGTTTACAAATGAGGATTCTTTTGGCCCTACGATTACATTTCCCCTGACTTAGAGTCACCACATATTCTGCTTTTCCTTATCTCATGCAAACTACTCCACCAAGAAGGAAATGTGCCCAGCCCAGGGTGACTACCCTCTTCTCTGATTCTCAAAACGAAGCAAAGCCAACCGGTTTCCACCCATGACCTAAAACAGTCTACCTTCTCACAGACGGCTGTCATCTCTTCCTTCTGCCAACAAAAGGCATCAAACGTGGGGCGTGGGGTGGGCAGAGAAGGCAGTATGGGGACTGGGAATGGCGGGACCTACTGGCTGGAAGGTGGGGCCAAGTGGCATGGGAATGGGCGGGCTTGACCGGGGCATGGCAGGTGAAACACTGGCCACAGCAGACTCTCTCCTGGGAAAAGGCCGCCCAGGTGGAGCACTCGCAGGCAGGTGGCTCTGATACCCGTGCAGACGAGCAAGGGCTCCTGGAGGAAGCCCTGGTCGTCCCTGGGGACTCGTTCTAATTTTCAAGTCACTCTGGGGATCAAGAGGGAAGCATGGAGAGGCATGGGTTCAAACGCCGGTTCCTTCACTTGCTGGCTGAGTGACTTTAGGCAGCGTCCACCTCCCAGGGCTGCGGTGGAGTCCAAGGCTCCCTGCGGCCACCCCTTGCCTAGAGGGCAGCAGCCCCCACCCCCGCCGCCCCAGCCGCCCGGGAAGGGTAGACCCCAAGCAGAGGGCGCGCGTTCACAGCTGCCATTTCTGTCGCACCTGGATGGCCCCGGGCTGTCAACCCGGACCCACCGCCACGGCCGCCGAGGCCCGCCCACCAAACCCCAACCCCCGCCCGGGTCCCCGCCCCGGGACCCCAGCCCTCACCTTCCCGCTGTGCTCAGCGCTGCTCGCCCATAGTCCGTAGCCCGGAGCGGGGGCTGCTCGGCTCTCCGTCCCGGGGGCCGGGGCCGGGCCGGGGACGTGGGAGCCGCTTACCGCCGCCTCCCAGCGCAGCCACCCGTGCAGCCGCCGCCACCGCCTCCCTCCATGGCTGCGGCGCCGCCACCTGACAACGGAAGTGACGCACCGCCACCCCTCTCTCTGGCCCGAGCCGCAGTCCCGGCCCGCCCCCGGACCCCGCCCCCTTGCCTGTGTCTACCACCCCCCGGCCTTCGGATTGGGGCGCCATCTTTATAATGGGCGGAAACTTTCAGGCAAAAGGCCAGAATCAGATTGAGGATTGGTTCGAGGTAGGACCTGGGCCGAGACCTGTGAGACGATTGGAGGCTGAGAGCTAAAGGGGCGGCACTTACCGCTCATCCAGGTCTGCGGTGAAGCGGGATGGCGGCCCCGCCCCCGCCCTGACGCCACAGAATCTCGCGTGCCCTACGGTCGCCCTGCCGGTTAGAGAAGTCTCGAACAGTTGGAAGTTCGGGCTATTGGAGTGAACTAATCAGGCAAGTGGTTCTTTCTCGAGCCCCATTATCCGGTTTCTGGAGCTCTGTGCGGAGAGCGCTGCAATTAGACTCAATTAAAAACAGGCATTCCTGTCGCCGTTTTCACAATTCATTCCCTTCCAGGCCCCTCAGTGGAAACCCTGAGGATGGCTAGCTTCAACCTGGAGATCCCTGGTTAAGACTCCTTGTTAAGGCTTACGTGAAGGTTCCTATTAACGCTTCCAGCCCTCTAACCTCAGTCCCTTCTGCTGTAGTTTCGGTCCCTTTCTCCTCCTCCTCCAGCAACCACGCCCTCTATGAATCAGCTTCTTGCACTAGCAGATGAGCCCTTTAAAGGGATTGCATCAGGCTGGTGACTCACTGGGGCCCTCTGAGAGCCTGGCTTCCCTATCCTGGCATGCAGAAGCAGCTAGAAGGGCTCAGTGGCAGCAGTACTTGTGGCCGTAGGCCCACTCCTCTGTCTCAGAGGTGTGAGCCGAGATGTCTGCTGCATATGACTGCTTAACTCCTGGGTGCCTTTCCAGCTGTCCCATGGGGCATTCTGTGTCCACGTGTGGGTACACATGTCCAAGCCTGTGTTTACTGCTTAAGTGTGTGTGCATTTGTCATTTCCACACAGGCAGTGCCAAGACATGAGAGTTGGTGGAGGTATCCTTGCCTTTGTCTCCCTGAATGCCTGGTGCCCACTGAGCTAACAGGACTGGATAACAACAGTAATCAACACAGCTTCCACTACTGTGCCAGACACTGTGTTTAGCACTTTGGAGACATCAGTAAAAGTGGGAATTAGGAATTTTTTAACAGATGAGGAAGCTGGGGCTCAGAGAGGGGAGGTAACCTGTCCAAAGACACACAGCAAATAATGGCAGGGCTGCGATGTGAATGAAGTCTGGGGGATTCCAAAAAGCTTAGATTTGAATGCCTGCTGCTTCACTTACCAGCTGGGTGAGTGTGTGTGAGTTCTGTAAGCCTCCCATGCTGTCAGAATAGGCAGAACCCTTCGTGGGATCGCTGTGAGGATTCAGTGAGTTACAGAAACAGTTTCTCACAGTCCCTGACAAGTGCTCACACTTTTCTTGGGTATAGCGCTTACATGAGTTACGTGACCAGAAGACAGGCACAAAGAAGCTGGGCCCTGGCCCCCCAGCTCCTCTCTCTGACAAAGGGAAAAGCCTAGGGATTCCGGAAGCCCTGACTCTGACAGGAATGAGTTTTGGGTTTTCCAGAGCTCTAATTATCAGCTAGATGAATCACCCAGGGCTGACACCACCATCCCCACCCCCAGGAGACTCAGCTGATTCAAAATATAGGATTTTACAAAGGAGAGGAGGAGGAAGAGAAAGAGAGGAGGAGAGGTAATGAGTTGAAACTGAAGGCACCAGCCAGAGGAAATGAAAAGCAGTTATCAGGATACCAACATGGGGAGGCTGCTAGTGTGACTGACACACACACACACATGGTGACATATTCGCCCCCTGGCTCTCCAGCTCTGGGCATACTGGCAGATGGCACTGCCATAACAAAGTGACGCCTGTCACAACAGCACGAGATGAGATGGTTGCTTGATGAGGTAGAGGCAGATCTGCCTGTCACAGAAGGAGAGAAGATCTTCAGCCCCCAGGGGCTTCCTCAGGCTTCTGAGCCCCAGCAAGCCCTACTGACTGGCTGGCTTCAGTTGTGGCCAGACTCCAAGGGCTGGTATAACAAGTTGTGATTGTCAGACCCACACCCCGTGGCTGGGTGTCACCACTGAAGTAAGCAGAAGCGCCTCTCATCTTACTCTGTCGTCAGTATGATGGCAAGAGTGCTAGGAGGCAGAAGAGTATAGTGTGATAGTTGAGATTATGGAGTTTGGAGTCAGTAGACTTGAGTTCAAATCCTCCCTCTGATGCTTACTGGCTCTGTGACCTTGAGCAAATCACATAACTTCTTAACCTATTTGCTTATCTGTAAAATGAGGTTATTAATATATACCTCCAGGGTTGCTGTGATGACAAAGTGAGGTGGTTCTTTTGTCCTACAAAGATATTTGGAGTCCCTGCTGTGTGCAGAGCACTGCACTAGATGCTGGGGATCTAGTGTTACCAAAATGGACAACGGCTCAGCCCTCATGAAGTATCACATAACCCGGCCTGGCATGTAGTGAGAGCCAATAAGTAGTAGCTATTTTTATGATTACCCCTCCCTTGGCACGCTGCCACCAACTTAATCATGGGACCCAGAGAGACCTCCTTCTTCCCCCCACCAGGCCTCAGTTTCCTCAACTGTAAAATGATGGAGTTGGACTGGATCAGTTCCCAACCTTCTCAAGTTCAAAGCCTCTTTTAGTGTTCTCCCTCCACATGAACCTCATACTTGGTCAGGTTTTGTCTCCTGAAAAGGACCAGCATCCAGTCATTTCTTCCTTTTTCTTTATTACAGCCTCATATTTCAGCCCTTAGAGCTTGTGCTCAGCAGGAGCAAGTCAATATGATACCACACTGAGCTGGGATAGTTTCAGCCCAAAGCTGACACTAAGCCAGCCTGAACACCCTCCACATCCCATTCAGTGTTTCTCTAGGTCCTTCTGGGTCAATCCCAAGAACTCAAGAGAGCCCTGCCGCTCTCTGAGACCCTTCAGATGGTGATGCCAGCCTGGAAACCACTGACCTAGATGCTCTCATCCAGTTCAGCCCTGCTGAGAACTGCAGAGACTGGGTCACTTATCTGTCCCCAGGGAATCTGAACATCGAGCTGTAGGCCCACTGGCATTCCTCAGATCCCTGGTAGTCCCCTCCCCCTAAATGAGAGAGACCCCTGTATCATTCTCTCCTGGAGCAGGAGGGGAGGGAGTGGAAACCCTGTGCCACCTGATCCCTCGGAATGCCTGGGGGCTCAGTCATTAATTGACACCCCCACACTGGCTGAAGTTGCAGACTGTATATGTTCTCTTCAGCAAAGACCATGGCAATGAATGGCATAAAACCCAAACTCTGATGGGGGCATAACATTTTGAAATATATTTTCAACCTTTTCTTGGTGTTCTTGGCCCTTCCTTTATGCAGATAGTTAGGTTATTTTGCATTCAGTACTTCAGGAAAGGAATACTACAGCAGAACGTGAGTCAGTTTTTAGCTTCTGAATTCCAAGAGCCTAGCCCTCAGGGAGGAATGGAAAGAATTCCTGTTTAGAGATACAAATTTAGAAAACTGTAACAAGGGGGAGCTAGAAGACTGAGACTTGGGCGGGGGGTGTCTCTGAGAACAGCGGAACTTCTTTCTCTTCAGCCTCTAGGTCTAGGGGATTTGAGATTATAGAGGAGCTGTGCTCCTTTTCATGGGTGGAGCACCAGGCAGTTTATAGGACCCTCAGAAGAAACAGCTGGGTGCTGCACTTGGGCAAACAGGGCCTAATTAATCTAAGCTCCTAAGAATTTCCTGGGCCTAAGGGAGCCTGGGAAAAGCAGGAGAAAAAAAAAATGAACACTTGAGAGGGCTATGGGTTATAGCTGGAGGGGTCTGTTGGTCAGGGAGCAGCAGCTCAGCAGCAACCTTTGTGGACCAGTAATACAAGACCAGACAGGAACAAAACAAGAACATCTCAATGGAGGCCAGTGTGGTCAGATGACCGCCAGATCAGACCAGCCTTCCCATGCTTTGGCATCTTGAAAGGAAGTGCTCTAGAATTCAAACATAATTCCAAGGAAAGTGGGGGAAACTCTAATTCTCTCTGTGATTAAGTTTCTGCCACTCTCACTGAACAGGGTGAAATAGGAATTTTAGTTGAGTTAGAGAAAATTCAGGTTACATTTTTTGCACATCAGAGACCAGAACCGGCTACACTCCTTATCCACAGGACTTCTGTCAGTCATCCCACTCCAGACTCCCTTCCACCTGTAGTCACAGTGGTCCTCTGTTGTTACCCCAAACCCCCAAGCTTTCCTACCTCAGGACATTTGTCAATGGTGGTTTCCTTTGCCTTCCTTTGGTTCTACAAATGGCACATTCCTTCTCAGTTTAAATTTCACTTCTTTAGACCATTCTCCAAAATGTTATTCTCTCAAAGTACCCTGTTCATTTCCTTCATCACATCTGTAAATATTTCATTTACTTTTGCTTATTATCTGTCCCGCCCACTAGAATGTCCTCTCCCAGTAGCGCAAGCTTGCACTGATACATGTTTGGCACTCAAGAATTACTTGTGGAATGAATGACCATTGACAGGGAATTCCTGGATTCCCATAGGCCCGTGGCCCTGAGCTCCTGACAGCCTTTCCCAGCAAATCAGGGCCAGATGCCAAAAGACCCATATTCTTAAGGGCTTGAAGACTCAGCTGGGTCCTACACCCCAGGGTTTCAGCAGGCTCACCAGGGTCTGGCACAAGCACAGTGCTTAAGGAATGTGCCCTGAGCCTCTCTTCTCAGCGATCTGCTCTAGCTCTAGGGCTTCCCTCTGTGGTCTGGGGGCCCTCCCTTGCTCTGCTGAGGATATAGGAGATCCTGGCACACCATATAGAAGCCTCAGAACTAGACCTTTCCTCCATCCGTAGGCTAAACTCCCAGCATTAACCCTCTTCAAGTTTGGAAACATCTGCAGATGTGTGGGAAACATCAGCCAGGAAAGCTGCTGTGGGGATGCCCCACCAGTTCATCATCCCAGGAGAGGCTCTCTTCCCACCCACTGAGGGCACGTGGGCACTTCCAGTGAGGACTGCCCCTCTGTGCCTGCCCTCTGGTTTCTCTTACAAGGACTGTGTGGTGTTGGTTCCTTTAACTCTGGCTGTTAGAGGGGCCTGGAAATTCAGAAGTGGTTTTCTCCATTAGGACCTCACTCTCACTATTCTTTTTCCTGAAGGCAAAAGGCAGAGTCGGGATGCGAGGACCTCTAAAGCAAGGGAATAAATACAGTGCACAGAAGAATCACAGGGTATGCGTGTGTTAATAATGTGGACTCTTGGGTCCCAGATTCTGGTTCCTGGTGGATCCAAGAAAAGGGAATTTTCTACACACATCCCAGTTGGCTCTGATGAGATGGTCTAAGGACACCCTGACAAAGACTCGGCCAGAAGGTGAATACAATGACCTTGGGCCACTACTGCCCAAAGGAGCAGGCCTCTCTCAAATCTCCCTCAAGAAATGAAAAAGCTTCTTAAGGCCAGGGGCCCTGACTTATTCAAGACTGCACAGCAGTTCTTCAACTGGATTCCATCTTTGTTTTTCTTGTGGATTTCTTATAATGCCCAGTGGATTGTAAGCCCCTCTCCAGCAGGGTCTAAATCGGCAGAAGGCCTGGCACACAGCCGGGTTGTGGATGGATGTTTGTTTCATGACAACAAACAATTTCCACAGGATGGAGCTGCTTTCACTGAGATGGGTGTTTGCCTGTGACAGGACTGGAATGACGTCAGGGTAGGTAGCTCCAACAAAGATTTGGGTTCTAACCCTGATAACCCTCTCGTCCCTCAGGGCCCAACAACTCTCAGAATCCAAGGCTGATTTCTTTCTGTTGGCTGAAGTCAAGGTGATTTCACATCCAAGGCGAGAGCCAGGATATTCTACTTTCTCCACCTTGGGAAATGGAAATGAGATTAACAGCCTGTCCCATGGGGAATCTGAACAGAAAAGCCACTTTCTACATGACCAGACTGAAGTACTTTCCTATTCAAACTACCGTTCTCAAACTTTGTTGTGTATTAGAATGACCTTGGGAAATCTTAAAAAATCCCAATGCCAGGCCACACCCCATATCCATTAAATCAGACTCTCTGAGGATAGGACTCAAGTCTCAGTATTTTTTTTAAACTTCCCAAGTGATTCCAAAGTGCAGTCAAGCTTGAGAACCAGTGTCCCACTACACAGGAAAGACAGAGCTCAGCTCACAGCCAGGAAAGCATGAGACACGGACTTGTTTGTATCTAAATTTAGTTTTATGAGAAAATGAACACAATTGCAAGAGAAAAGGGGGCACTTACGGGTGGCTCAGCCCAAGCACATATAATCATCTTCCCTGGGAGAGGATTAAAAACTATTTGGCCAATTGTCTAAATCAATAAATCAGGGATTCAGATGCAAATGATCAGAAGAGGAGATTGTCCCTACCCCAGGGGCACAGACAGACAAATAGGATTCTGGGTCCCAGGGTGAGTCTGGGAGGTGGAACACTGTGAAAGGCAGCTGTGACAGGAGGTGTCTGGCAGATACCAGTCTCTGGGCTGGCCCTGCTCCCTTCTTATGATCTGAGCAGGGAGTTGGCTCAGTAGAACTCAGCATAACCAGAGTGGTGGCTGGGCCTTGCTCAGGAGACAGTCTCACTTATAGCGTTTGGAGGGAAATTCATGCCGGCCCTGACCCTTGCCCTTGCCCCCAAAGTTGCGCACCCGATGGATGATCTGCAGCTGCTGCTCGATGGTGGCAGTGATGTTCACATCGTCTGGGATGTGGACATAGCGGACATTACGGCCTGTCACGAAGAGGTCATCCAGCTTGACCTGATGCCCCCAACGGTCCGTGTAGGTGACCTTGGCCAGGCGGATGTTCATGAAAGCATCGACGTTGTCTATGCATCCATGGGCCACACTCTCGTCCCGCAGGTCCACAGTGGTTACCTGGCCCTGGAGGCCCTGCAGCAGAATGATCAGGCTGTTCTCAGAGATGGTACGCTCTTTCACCGAGTGGCTCACGGCCATTCTGCCACACTGGCTGGCTGCTCACTGTAGGCCAGAACACCAGTCAGAGTTGCGTCAGGCTAGAGGGTGCAGTTGCCAACTCACCTCCACCAGGATCTATCACAAAATTCCCTGCACAGATCTCCCCAATTTTTATATTTATGGAATACCCTTTAGGAGCCAGGTACTTTAAGTACATATCTCATAGGATCCTCGCACTACCTTGCAAGCCAAGGATGACTTATACTGGTTTTATAAATGAAGAAAATATGGCTAGGACAGGTGAAGTAACTTACCCAGGGTCTCTTAGTTGGTAAGTGAAGTGCTGACATTCATGGCCGCCTGACTCCAAACCTTAAACCAATGGTTCTGAACCTGCTCTATACATTTCACCTGGCAAGCTTTTACTTGGCCACCACACCCCTGGAATTCTGGTTCATTTGGTCAGGGGTGGGGCCTAGGTATTTAATTTTTAAAAGCTCCCCAAGTAATTCTAATGTACAGACAAGTTTGCAAGCTATTGCTCTAGAGGGTAGTTTATACCCTTGCTACTCAAAGTATGGCCTGTAGACTAGCAGGGGCTAGCATCACCTGGGCACTTGTTAGAAATGCAGAATCTCAGGCCTCATCCCAGACCTACTGAAAAAGAATCTGAATTTTAACATGATCCCTGGGTGAATCATATGCACTTTTTTTTTTTTTGGTGGAGGTGCTGGGGATTGAACCCAGGGCCTCGTGCAGGCCATCATATGCACTTTAAAGTCTGAGAATCATTGGTCAACACCAGTAGTCCCCAGACATCAGTGAGCATCAGTAGCATCTGCAGGACTGTTAAAATACAGATTGCTGGGTTCATTCCCAGAGCTTCTGTGGTGGGGCCTCAGAATGTGCATTTCTAACAAATTCCCAGGTTCTGCTGTCTAGGGCCCACACTTTGAGAAGGACTGCTTTTTACCCTATGAAGTACAATTTAAGTAGAAATTTAGGTAAATATCTGAAAAACAGTAGCATATAAAGCACTTTTGAAGGTAAAGACCTGGGTTCTAGTCTCCTCTCCACTCAATAATGCAGTAAACCTAGGACAGTGTCTCTGAACCTGTTTCCACATCTATTAAACACTAGGTTAAATGAGGCTAACAGAATCTTAGTAACTTAACATTCTTTCAACATGCCCTGAAATTATATTAACGCGACCATGTCTTATCTATCCCCTCTCTGCAGACCCTGAATGGAAGGCGGTGGAACTTTCTTTCAATAAGACCTCACCCAGAATCCAGGCCAGGACCATGCACGTTGACAGTGACAAGCCAGTCTACACCATTGATGTGGGAAGTTGAGATCTGTACTCAAGGGGAGAGTCTAACGATCCTCACCCATTTCCACCCAGGCTTCTGTCGGGGGAATCTGTGATCAAGCAAGGGTTTAGAGGTGCAACTGGAACTGCAACTGGCAATCACTGAAACTGTAACCCATACCATACTTTGAAATTTGCTCTATAACTACTTGTCAAACCGTATTTTGAAAGTTATCACTTTTCAGTGTATATATTTCACAATAAAAAATGTTAAAAAAAAGAAAAAAAAAAAGCAATCACTGGACCTAGAGTGTGGCCTGGACCTGGGATATGGGGTTACTCGCCCGCTTCTTATGAGAGATCCCGCTCAAGGCGCTTCGCTTCTCTTAGCTTCTTACGCCCTCTGTAAAACGGGGATGATGATGACCCTTGACTCACAGAGCTGCGGGAACGGGTTTGGGGAGAAGAGCTGTTATATTCCGTAAGCGGGGAAGAAAACGCTCCCCTTGCTCCCCCGCCGCCCTCCGGGGTTCCAGGATGCCCCGCGCTCCCCGCCTGGCTCCCAGCACCCCGGCGTCCCAGACTCACCGCGCGGGATTCCTTTCGCTTTCCTCGTCCAAGTTGTCGCCGAAGTTAGCGGGTGCCTAAGTGGGATACCTCCTGCCCGCGCCAGACCAATAAGCCATGGCAGCGACGGGCCACTCTACCTTCCGGGAGCATAGAAAGTGCGTTTATCCGCACGGCGTCACCGCGGGACGAACCGGAAACTACAACTCCCAGAACGCCTCGCGGGGTGTGATTCCCGGGTTTACGTCCTTGTATTCTTTCATCCCAGTCAATTATTCATTCATTCTACAAATAATCACTGAGCCGTCACTATGTGACAAGCACGTTTCCTGGCACTGGGGTATACAGCGGTGATCAAGTAGACAAGCTCCTTAATTTGACAATAAGATTAAACCTACTGGAAAAAGATTTAGTCGTAAGGGAATAAACAACAAAATAAGATAAAATCACTTCAGAGAACTAAAACAGGGTAATGTGATAGTGCCTGGGTACCTACTTTTACTGGATGGTCAGGGATGTCCTGAGAACCTGACATTTGAGCTGAAATGGGTGACATGAAGCCCTTTGTGAAAACGAGGGGAAGAGCACTGCAATTAGAGGGACGAGTCTGTGCAAAAGACCAGGTGGAAACGAGTTTGAACAATTTGGAAAAACAGAAAAGCCAATGAGGCTGGGGAGCGTGGTTTGAGAACAGACCTGAGAGGAAGGCAGGGGCGAGAGCGTTTAGGGCTTTGTAAGCCAAGGTGAGGGCTTTGGATTTCGTGGTTGGGAGTGTAGGCCCTGGAGGCAGTGCCTGGTTCCACATCTGCTACTTGCTAACTGTATGATTTTACGCAAGTGAATTATTCTTTCTGTGCTTCTGTTTCCTTATCTATTACCAGTGCAATGATAGGTTTTCAAAGGGGAATGACAAGATCCGATTTATCTTCTCTCACCTTCCATTTCCTTATTAGTGGGAAAAAGATAATGCCCATCACAGAGAATTGTTGTAAGGTTTGAGTGACCATCATCAATGCCTGAAAGCACCTGGCAGCTCAATAAGGGTTAGGCTTGTTTCATTCAGTCATTCATTCACTCACTCTCTTATTCATTAAGAGAGCCTGTCCTTCTTACCAGGGACTACAGCCCTGTCTCTTCTTATTCTAAAAATTAAAACCATCTTCCTCTTCCACGCAAGCTTCCACAGTCAGATCTCTCAAACCAACATATCACAATGGATTAAATGTAGAAGCAGTCATGAGAATCCAGCTGTCTTCTATTAAGACAGATATTAAAGACTTCTAAAAACGTAATTTTTTTGCCATTTTTAAATTGAAGTATAATTCACACAACGTAGAGTCAACCATTTTAAAAGGGTACAATTCAATGGTATTTAGTACGTTTACAATGTTGTGCAACCGCCACCTCTATCTAGTTCCAAAACATTTTGATCACTTCAAAAGAAAACCTCAAACCCATAAAGCAGTCTATTCTCAGCCCTTTTACCACCAATATCTGGCAACCATCAAATTTGCTTTTTGTCTCTTTGGATTTACCTATTCTAGATATTTCATATAAATAGAATCATATAATATGTGGCCTTTTGTGTCTGACTGCTTTCACTGAGCATAATGTTTTCGAGGTTCATTTGTGGCTGTATAATTCCATTGTGTGTATAGACCACATTTTGTTTATTTATCAGCTGCTGGACGTTTGGGTTGTTTCTGCCTTTGGACTACTGTCAATAGTGCTGCTTTGAACATTCAAGCATGAGCATTTGTTTGAGTATCTGTTTTCAGTTTTGGGGGAGTATATGCCTAGAAGTGGAATTGTTGGGTTATATGATAACTTTTTGAGGAACTGTCAAAATTTTTTCCACAACAGCCACACCATTTGACATTCCCATCAATACTCTACATGGGCTCTAATTTCTTCTCATTCTTACCAACACTTTTTGTTTTCCGTTTTAAAAATTATAGCCATCCTAGAGAGTATGAAGTGGTATCTCATTGTGGCTTTAATTTGAATTTCCCTAAAGGCTAATACATTGAACATCTTTTCATATGCTTATTGACTATCTGTATATCTTCTTTTTGGAAACTTCAAGTCCTTTTTTGATTTTTTAAATGGGTTGTCTCACTGAATCTTCTTTTGGAAAATAGTCATTTTTTCATAAAAATATATTAACTTATATGGATTATTATTGCTATTTTAAAATGAATTTTTAATATGTAAAAGTTTTATTTTAATGTATAATGTGGTAAATATTGAAGTGTGGTGCCTGTATGTGTGTACATTTCACACAGACAAAAGCCTTTTTGGATTTTCAATCATTTTTAAGAGTGTAAAAAGGGGTTTGGAGACCAAAAAGGTTGAGGGCTTTCACTTTCTCACACCTACTCACTCAACTCATTGTAATCTGGCTTCTGCAGCCCAGACTCCCCTAACTTCTCTGGCAAAGGCTACGAATGATTTCTTTGTGCATAAAACCTATATTCCCATTCTCAGTTCTTACTTCCGTGATCCTCTTCAATGCCTGACAATATTGACCATCCTCGTGCTGTCCCCGCCACCCCCTAGGGCATAATATAATATGGTTTCATCCATTTCTTTGATTGCTTCCTCACCCACTTCTCTCTTTTCTTTTAAGCCCATTTCTTTCTCCAGGTCCCTAAAAGTGCCATATTCCCAGCCCTCCTCTCTACTTGATTGCACCTATTTACATGCCTTTTCCTTGTTACTGACAGCCTGAGACTCATGTCTGGGTCTTCAGCCCAGGCTGCTCTACAGATCTCCATTTTCCAATTGTCCATTGCTTATCACTTCATGTGTTATTCGTACTTGGAACTCAGCATTGTCTACAAGACAAATTCAGCAAGCCCCTCTCAAATCAGTTGCTGCTCTGAATTTTTCTATTTCTGTGCTTACTACCACCATTCTTCAACTACTCAACTTGGGTATCTTGAGCAACCTTGACAACATCTACCATTTCTTGACCCCCCCATACCTTCCATTCATTGAGCCTTGCAAATTCTGTGAAGTATGTCTCCCATTCTTCCTTTGCCTTTTCATTCTGACTGCCACCATCCTAGGTGAGACCCTTTTCCTCATCTGATTCACTATAAAGACCATGTTACTTGTCTTTGTCTCTTACAACCTCACTTGCCAACAGATCCAAAGTATAGCTCTGACCTTATTTACCTGTGAAGAAAACTTTCAATTAATGGCAAAATGGAGGTTCCAATGCTGACATTTAAGGCCCTCCATGATTGATTCCAACCTAACTTACAGCTGGCTCTCCTTACAGTTCTCAACCCAAGCTCCCCAACCAGTGTCTCTTAAAGTAGTATGGGGACCACTTGCCTCAAAGTTCTCTGGGATGCTTGTTAAACCCAGTCCCAGACTTACTGAATCAGCAGTGGAGCCCAGGAGTCTGCCCATTTAATAATGCATTCAACTACTCAGCAATCCCCAGGCAAGTCCTACACTCTTGTTTCTGCTTTTGCTAGGCTCCATCTGCCTCAGATCCTCCCTTGTCTATCCTTGGATGTTAAAATCCAATCTCTACTTCAAAGCCCATCTGAACTGTTACACCTTTCTGAAGTATTCACTGAGCACCCCAACTGGGAGCAACAGATCTCCTCTGACCCCTCATATCTTTCCTAATTTGTTTGTTGCATGTTGATTTGCCATAGTTATTTATAT